>CARXXK010000003.1:35612008-35879778 GCA_949089665.1 Macrosiphum euphorbiae | reverse complement strand
GTACCGACAAGTTTTAGTTGCACCTGAGGATAGAGACCTCCAACGAATTCTTTATCGAAAAAGTCCTACTGATCAACTACAAGAATACAGGCTGTGCACTGTAACATATGGAACAAAATCAGCCTCGTATTTGGCCACTCGTTGTTTATCTGAGATTGGAAAATGCACAGACAATCCTAAATTAAATCGAGTAATCACTCAGGATTTTTATGTTGATGACCTCCTGAGTGGTGGGGCATCTGAAGATGAATGCTATCAAATTTACAGTTCACTATTAAAACATTTTAGTCCAGCTGGTTTTCCACTTCGCAAATGGTGTTCCAACTCGGTCAATCTTATTAACCAAATACCATCAGCATGTAATGACCCAACGTTTGTATTAAAACTCAGTGAGAATGACACGGTTACAGCCTTAGGACTCACGTGGCAACCTATCACTGATCAATTTTGTTTTACGTTCAAGCATTGGTCACCGCCGTTAAACATGACCAAGCGTACACTATTATCAGACATCAACTCAGTTTATGATCCTATTGGACTCATATCCCCGGTTCTCATTCTTGGAAAAATTTTCATTCAACAATTATGGGGAATGAAGATGAGCTGGGACGACATTATCCCATCTGAATTGCAAGCTCGATGGATAAAATTCTACAACTCTCTTCAGTCCTTGCATGAATTGGCTATACCACGTAAGGTTATCAACACTGCAGATTCAAAGGTTACCATTCATGGCTTTTGCGATGCATCGCAAGAGGCATTTGGTGCATGCATTTACTTACGTTCTGCCAGTCCAAATGGTCAAGTGCAAGTACATCTCCTGGCATCCAAATCTCGTGTTGCCCCAATGAAAGCTACAACCATCCCTAGACTCGAACTATGTGGTGCAGTATTGCTGTCTGAACTGTTGTTAGAGGTAAAAAATGAACTCAGTTGTTTAGGCATGCAATTCAGTGTAAACGAAATTTTACTATGGACTGATTCATCAATTGTTTTGGCTTGGCTAAAAAATGAAGTCCCTTTGCTATCATACGTAGCAAACAGAGTTGCTCGAATATTAGACATTACAGTAAATGCTCAATGGCGCCATGTTATTTCTAAGGAAAATCCTGCCGATCAAATAACAAGAGGTATACATCCTGCTGCGCTGCCTTCATTGTCAATTTGGTGGAACGGACCATCCTGGTTACTTTTGAAAAGTGATTCATGGCCAGGCATCCCAGAGCTACCATCAGAAATCCCTGAAGTTCGTCCAGTAAAGTTGGTGCTGGCTACAACTCATTCGTCCGATTCCTGGCTGCTAAACAAATATTCAAGTTACATGCAACTTATACGTATAACTGCCTTAGTCCAACGATTCGTACACAATTGTACAATACAGAGAAAACTCATAGATCAACGTACGACAGGTGCATTGACTGTACAAGACCTCAAAGCTTCCAGGGAATTTTGGATTCGCAAGATTCAGGCTGAAGCTTATCCCTCGGAACTAAAGGCTTTAAATTCAAATTTACCCATTCATCGGTCAAGCTGCCTGTTAAAGCTAAATCCATTTGTTGACGGTACTGGTATTTTGCGTGTTGGAGGTCGCTTAGCGTATGCACCAATACATGACAATACAAAGTTTCCAGTTGTATTGCCACCCTCATCAACTTTCACAAGATTATTTTTCAAATATGAGCACCTGAGGCTACTGCATGTTGGTCCACAAGCATTACTCTCACACATACAAGTAAATTACTGGCCCATCCGTGGACGAAGTCTTGCCAGTCGAACCGTGCATCAATGCATTCAATGTTTCCGAACCAATCCAAAATTAATAACACCTTTCATGGCTCCGCTACCTCGGCAACGTACCACTATTGAAAGGCCGTTTTCTCAATGTGGAGTAGATTTCTGCGGGCCAATAATGATTCGAAGTGGTATCCGTCGTGTAAAGACTGAAAAGGCATATATATCTGTATTTGTGTGCTTAGTCACACGCGCTATTCATTTGGAATTAGTCTCATCTTTAACTGCCGATGCGTTTCTAGCCACACTAACTAGATTCATGTCTCGCCGAGGACAATGCAGTAACCTTTTCAGCGACAATGGCACAAATTTTGTTGGTGCGAATCGCAAACTCATGTCACAGTTTGAGGAAATTTCCAAGACTCATACAACATTATCATATCTTTCTGAAAAATCTATGCAATGGCACTTTATTCCACCCTCAGCACCTCACTTTGGAGGTCTGTGGGAAGCTGCGGTTAAGTCTTCCAAACAACTCCTGACAAAAATATCATCAAATGCAACATTTACATTTGAAGAAGCTACAACGTTGCTGTGTGGAATAGAAGGAGTTTTAAATTCTAGACCCATGACTCCGTTATCCAATGACCCATCAGACTATCAAGCTCTAACACCGGCTCATTTTCTCATTGGTGGGGTTATCACATTGCCACCTGAAGCAGATTCATCCACCACCCCGATGTCTAGACTTAAACGTTTTGCATTGGTACAGTCTTGCATTCAACAGTTTTGGAAGAGATGGTCCCGGGAGTACCTTCCTCAATTGCAACGCCGAGGTCGCTGGATAAAAGCAACTCGAAACATAAGAGTGGGTGACCTATGTCTTCTCCGACAAGAAAATCTTCCTCCTACCAGATGGGCTCTGGTCAGGGTTCAAGATGTTCATCCTGGTCCTGATGGCACTGTTCGAGTGGTCACTTTACGCAATTCCTCTGGCAACATTTTCAAACGCCCAGTGGTGAAACTTTCCTTGCTACCAAGTGAAGAAGATGAGAGAGAAGAACAACCTTAGTCATCATCAAAAGAGGACTCCACCAATGTATTATTTATTTATTTTTTTTTTTATTATTATCTCTTATTGATAATGTTGCATGTAGCAAAATTATCACTTTTCATACGTAGTCATAGTTCCATTATTCGTTGTTATTGTCATTATAATGTTGAAAGGTTGATCCTTTCAAAGGGGGGTGTATGTTCGCTCCGCAAGCTATATTCAAAATATTTCCTTTTCGCGCCGGTGCATTATCGCGGACCGAACAACAGCTGCAGCGGCAGTCTGATTGTCTGGTGAGTGCGCGCGTTGTCCCACCGTCGTTGTGTTATCTAACTGATAATGGGCAACGTGTGCATTCCAACGGTCGCTTTTTCGTATTTTTGTTATTTTTATGCACTTTTAATGTTTTTCTTCGTTCGTAAAGTTTTGTGTCGCTTTCAGTGCCACCGAAAGTCTTGTATTTTTTCGTATTAAATGTTTAAGGTGGTACTGATAGCATTTTTGTGAATTATGCGTTTTCTCATTGGTTATTCAATACATTCATTCGTCTTCGTAAAAACTCATAATATTCAATTAAATACATTCGCCTTTTCTGTTTTCCTTTCTTTTTCGCACGTCTCTCGAGCTGGTCGGTCCAAGTCAACCCCTAGCCAGAGCACACTTCAATATTTCATTCGTTTTATACATACTGAAGAAGCATACATTCATTTTATACATTTATACGTTCAATCATCCTGTGCTCGTTTCCTGTGAATTGCTTTCTGTAAGTATCGTTCAGTCATTTGTTTTGTTCAGACATTAAATATTATTCCCCAATTTAGGGCGCACATGAGATACTTACAGAAGCACGTGATTTTTGTGTCATCAGTGTCATTGTCCATTACATGTGTTCAGTGATTTATTCGTTTGAGCTGGTGGCCCGTTAGTCGTACGTTCTCGGGATTGCCACACATTTAATTATTATAATATTGTATTTTTATTGTGTAAATGTGTGCATCCTGAGACGGTAGCGTTAGGTTCAAAGCCGCTAACGGACACCAGTTCTCCAGGTAACCAGCTGACGAGCTGTCTTAAATTATTATTCAATTATTATTATTTTTATGTGCTAATCAATCACTGTTGAATTATTATTTGCATTTGTTATTATTATATTTTATTCATCTAGTGGGTGCCAAGTAGGCATTTCACACTTGTTATTATTATTAATTATGTATTGCTAAACACGCATTGTAATATTATAGAGAACCAAAGTACCTACCATCACTTGGAATTATAATAAACTCAATTATTTACCATATTGGCGTTCGGGTTATCTCTTTTAATACCTTTACCATTCATTTAAGGTCGTTGGTGTGATATTTATATCTTACCAACGCCTTGTCGTGAAGGCACCCTTACTTTAAATATTATCTTATTTTATTTATATTAAGAGCTGAATGCGACATAAGGACTATTCTTATCTAACTAAAAATTATACTTCCAGCCTTAACTATCTCATATTAAAAATATATCAGTATTTTAATGTTGGCTACGTGCTTTGACAATTAAAAAAATTTCTTATTTCTGTTGTAATTCCTCGAGGCAGTGATTTAGCACCATGTCGATAAAAAAATCTGTAGGTACATACATATATATGTACATGACCAATGTGTGTATGTGACCAATGTGGCATACGGCCAAATTTACGCGACCAAATTTCTACGACCATTTGACGTACATTCTTTCAAACCATACGTTTAATTACCAGAGCACTCTGGTTTGTCTACGAATCCCTACAAAAATCGGACGGCAAAATCGTTTTAATCAGTGAAACAGCTAAACTATTCTACAGACGCTTGCATGCAAAACTCCATTCAAATGCAAACCAGCAAATCAGTCGTCTAGCTTCAAACTCACATTCCTGGAACTATATTATAGGATCTGTCATATATAATTTATGGTCCTTCAGTCACTCAACTATATTACCGAAAGGTGCATAATGTACTACATAGCATATTATGACTCAAACGGAATTGGTCCCGTGACCTGCATATATTTTAATAAATCAAAATCATCAGGCATCTCCTCTGTGGATTTACTTTTACAGTAGAGCCTCGATGCTATCTGATAAACGCAAAAATCTTGACGGCACATAAAAAGGAAGGTAATAATCGTCCTGACATCCCGGAACAAATCTAATCAATGAAATAAGTTCATCGACATCAACAATTTCATAATTTTATCAGGCATAGTAAATCGCTCGTCAGTTCGTTCACTTCTTTGATCTATTATTCTTGTCTATTGTATTTATTTTTACCATTATTAATTAATTGTAAATAAGTTTATGAATGAAAATAATTTATAAAGAAAAATAGAAATGTATTCCAATATTCATATTTTGTAGTTAAGTATAATATATTTTAAAGGGGAAAAATACAATTATCAAAGTATAAGCTCTTAAAAAATCTTTTTATGCTATCAATAATAGCTATCATTAATATAATAATATTAAGTAGCAACTTAAATAAACAAAATTCTTTACTATTGACAATATAGAAATTAAGAAATGTTGTACACATGCGTCAGATTATTAAAACTTTTTTCTTAATTATATCAGCATACAGTGTGATTGTACGTATTCATTCAGCCAATTATTTAAATCGGAAATAAAAATTCTGCATCTTACATACTTTCAAAGTTACTTACTGAGTAATTTCTCTGTTAAACTCAGTGTACAAATTTATACAAGATAAACATACTAAACTTAATCTGGAAATAACAGTTTAGTCTCTAGTATTGGAAAATACATCAATAAGAACTCAAAAAAAATGACCATATTACAGAAAATAAAATAAAATTTAAAATTCAACATTTAATATTTTAATGACTCTTACCAATGGTTATATTTCTAAATAAAAAAAAATAATAAGACTCCATATTACTTGGTAATTGATATATTGTTCTGAACTTCTGACTTATTAAGGTTTACTTATTATTCATTTTCATCAATATGTTTTTAATTTATGTTGAAACATAGCAATCTAGAGAAACAACAGATTACACCTATTAAAAGGGGCAAAAGGGTCGTCCCCTTTAGACTTCTAAATTCATAATTATTTGCATTAGGCAATTATAAGTAAACTATGGTTCAAGTTTTTGGCTCCACGGAAAGTACACCAATATAGGTTACATTCAAATTTTTTTTTATTAATATTAAAAACTTACATATATTATAATATATTTGTAATGTATTTTGCAAAAATTATATAATATTGATTTTGTTAGTAATAGTTACTAAAACAGTCATGATAATAACAACCATTGTAAAATTGTAATATTATACCTAAATTCACTAAATAGCTCATAATTTATCTTATCAAAAATTATTCTTATCTATATGAAACAATATTAATGTTGGTTAAAGTTGTTTTTGATTCAAACTATAACCATATTTGCATACAAATTATATAGGTACTACTGCGTATGAAAATATGTCCAAGATAACTATAGTTCAATTAACATAAAAATTATATTAATTATTAATTTCTGGAATACTTACCCAATACCATTTTGATTGATGTTACAGTAAATATTAGATACTGAATTCCGAATTTATGCCAATAATCCCAGACAACCATTGCCTAAAACAATAAGACATACAAAATTTACTGATTTATTTTTACCAATATTTTTAATAGGTACAAAATTGTTTTCTTTTTTTTTAAACAATGTTTTTATTAACTGAGATAAGTATATTATTGGTGCCATCAAAGTAAAAAAAAAACTGTTTGATTTCAGTTAACAATAAAGTTACATTCATAAATAATAGGTTGAGATATTAATATCGATGTTTAAAAAAGTTAATTATTAATCCGAGAAGATTAATTCATTTAATATCATCAAATATTTTTTGGAGATAGTTCTGCAGGATCATTTGAACTGCTTTGCAACAGGGATTTAAAGAACAACTAAGTGTTACAACTCCTCGAATCCTAGTTGTATTGTGGACTGTAGATTAAACTATTTAATGTGTTATATTAGACAATGAAGTGGATCTGAACGCCTAATCACCAAAGCATTTCCACAAACAATTTGGTTTCTAACTAATGGAAAAGTTTAATCAGTTCACATCATAAATCTCATGATAATGAATCAACTAAACAATCATTACGGGAGGATTAAAATTCGATGCTTAACTAGGTGTTTGGTCAAGATAATACGAATAGTAAATATTATTATATTGTCATCTAATCGTACTATACATTAATGTATAACAGCCACTGGAGTTCCATCAATAAGTAGTCTTGGTAATCTTCTCACACCAAAAATATTGCTAGTTTAAAATCGTTTTTTTCCTTGAAACTATAATATCAAAATATTTTCATTGTAAGAGCGTATACCTATTTTGTGTAGATCGTATATTTTTTGTTTTCTATATGATAAAAATAATAAACAATTAAAAAAACAGTAATGAGCATCATCATTTGGATATCAGTTCAAATGTCTAAAATTTGTTAGGACTTATAGTAATAGTAAAATAAATATTAACAGTTTTCATGTTCCGCCATGTACAGTGGTCACGGTAGTGGGTAGACGAAAGCCACACGATACTGATTTACAAATAAGTATAATATGAAGTAAGTCCTCAGTAAGTAATTATGTCCAAATGCATAATATATTGTAAAACGGGTGACAGTAATACATATAAAACAAGAAAGAGTAAAATCAATAATTATATTTGTACATCGAAAGAAAATTGTGTATCATATCCAGAATAATAATATGTAGCATTTGACTGGATATTATATCCATACACACGCACACACACAAATAACTATACCTATATATTATACATTAATACATTACATTATTATAGTTAATACATACAACACTGTGACTGAAGCTTGGAAATAAATTAAATATCACTATAAGAATAGATATATTATAAGAATAATAGGTACTCATCGTAAACAGTTTTAGTTGTAATTTAATAATAATGGCCATATGATTTTTGTATACATTTTTTTATTCAGAATAAACGGGTCGGGTTCTGCCCCTTAATGTGGTCTAAATCCTCAAATTCTACCATTACTCATATTTTATTGTATACAATAATATTATAATCATATCATGTTATTAAATCATAATTTGTTTTTTGTATAACTTCATGAGCTTTAATTGTGATTTTAGTGCCTAAAAACAAAAATTAAAAAATATTTTTAAATGCATTCATTATTTTTAAAAGTTAATGTTTTATCAAGCTTACAAGTGTATCACAATAATTGTTTCAAACATAATAATTATATTTAGGTGTTTACATTGCGAAGAAGGTACTAAAATATAATAGATACTAATAATAATAACAACACAATATAATAATATATTTTTAATTGGAAAGATACCATAAAATGTAATTATTATATGTATATATTTATATATTTTTTTTTTTTTGTCATATTTTGAAGATACTGATGATTTTCTGGCTGCTATAGTGCTATATCATAATATAAGAGTTTATTGCGGCTGCTAAAATCTCGAGCATGTACAGTTAATTTTGGTATTCTGATAGCAATAGGTACCTACAATAGCTACTTCAGAGGTTTAGAATTTTAATATAAATCATAATTACATTTAAAAATAAATGTCAGGTAACCTATTCAATATGAAAATAATATTTAAATATATTATGCTATTCTCTACGAAATTTGGATTATTTTTTTTAGCATTAGGTTAAGAGATTTATTATATAATAATTTAGATAACAACCCACGGGTATTCATTTTAATTATAACTATGTACTTACTTACATTTCTGAAAAAAGTAATCTTATTTTATAAAATTAAAATATTTAAACAAAATAATATGATATTTTTTACTGAAGATGTTTGACCTATTTAACTAAATAAATATTATTTGCGCTTTAAATTATGAGCTTTAGTCTTGAATACACAACTCAAATAAGTACAAAGACAAAGTTTTTTTTTCTATTGAGCGTACATTTTGTTGTCATTAAAACACTACGCTGTACGTCCCATTCGTTGTTAGCCTTGTATCTGGACACATTCACTTTGCCGGGTATCCTATATATTGTATGAATGAGTCTTAGAGAAATCAAGTTCGAGTGAATAGGGAACAACAGAAAAACATCTTTTGTATTTTGTGTTCGGATATGCGGGTATTCTCCAGTAGGATATTTTCTCAAAACAACCAAAAAACAAGTAACTATGTCCATTAATGAATTACTTATTGTCATTACTCATTAATATTGAACAGACGCGTACCTACAACTCTAATAATAGTCCATACAGTCTATTGGTACCTATAATACTTAGTACCTATATAGTATCGGACTACAGGGGTACGAGATGAAACGAGTACATATCAATTCACGTGACATGGACACTAATTTTATAATACATACAATGCTGTTTTCTTAATGCTAGTGAAAATTTGAACCATAGGGCTAATTCTTAACAAATTGTTAAAATTGTAAACTATATAAAATGTATATCTAAGTATATACATGTATATATATTATTTTAATTATCATAGATATGTTTTATTTAAGGATATCATATTCATAATACCTAGTTCATAACATTACAATTATTTGCTGTGAATTGGCTTGTGACTTGAATCACGCTATGTGACTGAGAGTAAGTAACGCCCTCTGCTACTAGTTCTCGGATGGGTGACCACCACCCGGGTTCCAAGTAGTACAATCCTTGCCACACATACACGTGTTTGCGTAACAACCGTAAAAACACTTTACCGTACCAACCTTACCATTCACACTTCATAATCACCTACAACAGCTGATGACCAGAGTCGTCGGACTTAAGTTCAATAAAAAAAAAAAAAAAAAAAAAAAATGATTAGTATTTTCCATTAGTATGGTTTAATGTACGAATAAAATATTCGTAGTAAAAAAAATGTATATTTTTGATCAATTATTATTTATATAAATAATGTTTCATACTTTCATGGCTATGATATTACCAAATTAATATGCTTAAAATGTTAACTGACTGTGTTAATAAATAAACTGTACACAGTACCTACACGATATGGAATAGCACATTAAAACAACAAATTAAGTATTGGTATTATATCGTAAATGTATTAAAAATAGAAATACTTTTAAAATATCATGTACATTTATGACTAATATTTTATTAAATATGTATCATAATGTACTAAATATGATAGATTTAAAAAACTGAAATGTAAATTTATATGCTTAATGAATTTAATTTTGAATCGTTTTTAATAATAGGTACTAAACACTTAACTAGAAATAATTTTACTTAACACAAATTAGGTAATTAATAAAACGTTTTAAAGTTTAAAATTGTTTCAGAAATGTGTACACACAAATTAAATTTTCATATGGAAAACATTTACAATTAGAAGTTTATCAATAATTATAAGTTGTTATTAAATGTACCTTCTACGAAAGTGGATGAATAGAAATGATAAATAAGCTCGGGGCAGGGAAGCATTTATTTAAATTTACGCAATACATTTTAGATTCTGAGTGGAACGATGAAAGTATTGATTTTACAAGATGTGTGTTTTTTTTTTTTTTATTTTAATTTTTTTTTTTTGTGTCTGTCATCACGTTTTAGGACAGTAAAAGTGCTTGGATTTTCTTCAACAGTATCTTTTCTGATAGAAAAGTGAATCTAGTTGGCACTTTGGGTTGTCAAAAGTAAAAATTTCCCAGTAGTTTTCACAAGCGCCGGGAAAAACAACATAAAAATTTAGGAAAAACGAGAATTTTTACTCAAAATCTGTTTTCGAGAAAATCGATTTTGGTTTTTGGAGCAACTCTAAAACAAATGACCGTAGGTACATGGAATTTTCACTGGTTGTTTATATTTGCATTTTCTATACACGACAACATTTTCAAAATATTTTGATTTATTTTGAACTGTTTAGGGACATTTTCATTTTCCATTTTTTTTTTAGTTTTTTTTCTAAAAATATCAATAAAATTTAATTTGTTGGTTGCGAAAGCTTGACAATTTAATAGAAGGCTCCTAGTATATTGTTTCAAAGGCAGAGGAAAAATATTAAAAATCCTTAGTCACAATTTTTTTTTATAATCATTTAAAGTTCAAATATTGACAAAATATGGAAAAATCACGAAAATTAGCAAATTATTTTCAGTTAAGAATTCGTAAACATTTTTCTTTTTAAATCTAAGATTTAATGTACAAGATTCCTTATAAGATTATCTATCTTTATAAAAAAAAAATGTCTATAAGAAAGTCAAATTAAATTTTTATGAGCGTTTGAAATTCAAATTTTTACAACATTGGATTTTCACTCGATTTCTCATGTAGCGATTTCCTTATTTTGTTTTAATTCAAAAACGAATAACTGAAGATACATGAAAATTTTATTGAATGTTTATATTCGAATTTCCTATACACCATACAATTTTGAAAATATTTTGACTCTTTTTGAGCTGTTTAGGGACATTTACAGCTTTCAATTTTTTTAGTTTTTATTTCTATAAATATCAATAAAGTTTTATCTGTTATGCCAAAAAGTGTAAAAATTTAATACAAGGCTCCTGATATATTGTTACAATAGCAATTGAAAAATATTAAAAATACATAGATATGTATATAATATGTCTTATACCTAGAAGGACATACCGTCTCCGCTCAGAATCGTTTTTCTTATACAATGATATAATATTATCATTGAATTCAAATGTAATACCATCTATTATACAGTGACCTACTTGTTACCTACTGTACAGCAGAGCGACACCCACTTGCCCACCTTTTTTAAACATCATAATATTATAAGTATCAAATCTATAGAACTTTCACTATTATTTGTAAATCATTATATTATAGTAGTTTACATGTACTAACTCATATTTGTATGTCTGTCTCCTGTTTTCTTTGGATTATTAAATTTGCAAAATTGATTAAGCCAAAATAGCTTAGAATGATGATGTAAAACATTGAGCTCAAATAATATTAAGCCATTTTAATAGGATCTTGAAGATTTGAATTTGTGTTTCTCACTCACTCTGTCACCATCATCAACACTATAAGGTACTTCCCGTATAGGTAAAATCACGAAGTTTGGCACAATGATTAATCAAATAGTTTAAGTAAAGGTAACATTTCTGAAAATTACAATTTTCTTAAAATTAGTTCCACTTTATTAGGGAGGGGTGTTCTGAACTCGTGAAACAATAATACAAAATAGTGTTGTCAGTAGCCAAAATTCAACCAGAAAAATAATATTATTTTATTTTTATGATTTGTGTATAATATTATAAATTTAAATGAGCATAAAACAATATTTTAAATTGAAAATAAAAAATTGAATATTTTTTTAAGTTCAAAATGGAAATTATTCTTAACTATTTTGACTCCTCCTGTAAATAGTTGCCATTAATTTTAACAATGTCTTATTGACGAAATGCACCGTCCGTCCCCAAAGTAGCAATATTGTTGGATGAGAATGCTCTTTCTTTTGGTCATAATAATTGTTGTGCCTTTTTGCTTTGTGATGAGGGGTGAGAAAGCCCGAGAACCTATTCCGGTCGCTTGTCAATTTCCCCGAGTTTGTTTATTCGTTGTGACGTGTTTTATGTTTTATTTTCACCATCATCGTCGATCTCTGGACTCGCCACTACCGTCAACTATGACCGTTCTCACCGACCCTGCAACTGTCAACACCTCACACCGCCATCGTCAACCACTATCATCACCGACGGCACTGTATCACACGTATAAATGTTTTTTTTAATATTTTATTATAAAATAATTTATATTATTTCATTTTTTTGTATTTTTGTATTTTATTATTATTCCTCATTTTCTGGTCATCATCATTTTGTGTACGCCATGGCTCGCCACTGCATACCCACATCATAATATTATTCTATATATTTTGTCAATATTCGTTGTTTAGCGTTATATCTTAATATTTTATTGTAGTCAATACGGCAAACATAAGAATATTGAGTTATTTTCTTTAGAACAAGGTACTTATCCTAACCTCATCGAAATCCCAAAAGTCCACTTTATATCGATTATCCCCGAACAACAATGAATTTTTTAGAGATACACAACATCCATGTATACAATGTTTTCAGTTAATACTCCATCATCATTAGCTAAATGCTTTTTCCCCTTAGTTAAGGGTTAACCCATTAAAATAACACTAACCCTACATGCTGCGACATATAATTGGCCATAATAAAACACAAAAGTCTATCGAATGTTTGTCCCTGTGACTTATTAATTGTCATTGCAAAAGCAAGATTAACTAGAAACTACGACGGTGTTCTTTGAAAATATAATAGTAGAATGATGTCTGAATAATTCCATTTTAGCCGCGGAATCAAATTATATTATCATAAAAATTAAACGAATATTACATTGATGAAAATAATATACAAAATAATATATTACATTTAATTTATATTCCTAAGTATAGTCTATGCACTAACTTAATCATAATGGTGTATAACAAACATGAAGTGAATTAGAGGCATAATTTAAAACATTTTAAAGTGAAAGCCATTTCAAATATTTGATCCTATCTAGTTGGAAATTCAAATAGGTTAAAGTACACAATTGAGACCTAAGAAAATAGACAAATGAAATATTTTTTTTTTTTTTTTTTTTTTTATTAAAGATAAGGCTTCGACTACTAGGTCATTAGCCTACAGTAGTTTTTACACTGATAATGTACAATCTAGTTATAATTAAGGATTCTAATATTATAGGTTAGTAGTTTTACAAATTTTTCTATTTACAATATATTTGTTAGTTAAGTAATTTCAATAGTATTAAATTTTAGTGTCTAAACCAATGTGTTTGAAGAAACTGTGGATCAGGTGAGTGTGGTGTTCACCCAGTGCCTCCTCCATCGATGACGGTTGGTTGAGAATGGTCCTTGCGTTGAAATACAGCGGACAATCGAGGACAATGTGTTTAATCGAGAGTGGTTCATTGCATCGGCTACATAGAGGTTGTTCTTCGTTTTTAATGATGTGTATGTGGGTGAGGTTGGTATGGCCAATTCTTGTTCTTGTGTTTATTATTTCAGACCGTCTAGAAATATTGGGCTGTGTTTGCCATTTGGTAATTTTCTTTTTGATACATTTTAATTTATTTGAGATTGGGATTTCGTCCCAGGATATTTGCCATGTATTGATAGTGTGTAAGTTTATTATTCTTTTGATATCTTGATATGGGAGAGTGGAAATGAGTGTGGACGAGGTCGAGGTGATAGCTTCGTTTGCAAGTTTATCTGCTTTTTCGTTTCCTGGGATCCCTATGTGAGAGGGAACCCATATGAACTCAATTACTTTTTTGGTCGAGGACATGATGTTATTAATTTGGTATATTATTTCATTAGAGGGGTTTGGTGCTTCAATGGCTAGGAGGGCGCTTAGAGAGTCGCTGATTATTAAAATATTATTTGTGGACGTTGTTATTGCGAATAGTAATGCTTCTTTGATCGCCTGGGTTTCCGCTGTGAAGATGCTGGCTTCCGGGAGGAGTTTGAAGAGTTTTGAAGTATGGTTAGTACAGTAAGCGAATCCTACTCCGTCACTAGTTTTGGAAGCATCAGTGTAAATATAATTAAAATCCTGGTATTCAGAGTATAAGATGTTGTTAAAGGTTCTTGAGATTATTGTATGCAAAGTGTTGTTTTTTTTGAAATGAAGGAGCTGCGTGTTAATTTTAGGGGTCCATTGCCAGAAGGGGGATGTTGTAAATGGAGAGGAGGTGTCCGTGTTGACGAGGCAATTTGAATTGCTGCATAGTTTAGTGTACGTGTCCGTGATTTTTTCATGGTTCCTTGATGTTCTGAGACTAGGAGAGGAGGTGAATATTTGTGATGCCATGTGGTGTTCAAGGTTTTTCTTTTTTGCCGCGTATTTTAAGATATCTTTGTTTCTTCGAATCTGTAGAGGAGGCTCGCCTGCCATGCAAAGAATACTGGAAACTGGACTGGTACGGAAAGCTCCTATGGAAAGCCTGATCCCTTCATTATGAATAGGGTCAATAGTGCGCAAGATGTTGGAGTTAGCTGAGTAGTAGATCAATGAGCCATAGTCAATTTTGGATAGGATGAGCGATTTGTATATGGTGAGGAGGCTGTTTTTTTCAGATCCCCATGTGTTATGAGCCAGCGTTTTGATGACTTTCATTCTATTCTTACATTCTGTTTTGAGTTTTTTGAGGTGGGGCACCCATAAGAGCTTGCTGTCAAAGATCATACCGAGTATGCGAATGTTTTCGGTGTATTCGATTTTAGTGTTGTTCAGGTAAACATGGTGGAGTGTGTCATTTTTTTTTTTATTATTGAAAATTATGCCTTGGGTTTTGGCTGCTGAGAACTTGAGGCCTGTGACAGAGGACCATTGTGATAGGGCTTCTAGCGCGGTTTGAAGGAGTGCTACAGTAGTTTTGATATTATCACCACGACAGTATATACTGCAGTCATCGGCAAATAGTGTAGATTTTATGGGAGGCTGTATGTTACTAAATATATCATTTATGGTGACGAGGAATAGTGTAACACTGATTGATGATCCTTGGGGTAGTCCGTTCTCAATGTCTAGGTGTTTGGAAACTACGTTCCCTAGCTTTACCTGGATTTTTCTGTTGTGAAGAAAATTGTGAAGAAAGTTTAGCATGTTTCCTGCAATATTCCATTTCTGAAGGGTGGCTAATGTATTTTTTTTCCATACCATATCGTAGGCCTTTTCTATGTCAAGAGCAATTAGTATTAGGTGTTGTTTTCTTATAATTGCTTCGGTTATATCTGTGTGAAGTGTTGCTAAGACATCATGAGTAGAATGGTTTTTGCGGAAGCCACATTGTTGTTTTGTGAATTTTTTGTTCGTTTCGAGAAACCACACTAAGCGTTTGTTTATCATTTTTTCAAGTACTTTGCTAAGAGTACTAATAAGTGATATTGGACGGTAGCTGAGAACATTAAATTTATCTTTTTCAGGTTTTAGAATGGGGATTATGAATGCTTGTCTCCATTGGTTAGGAAAAATCCCATTATTCCAGATTAAATTGTAAATTGCAAGAAGAGTGTTAGTTGCATTTTCTGATAGGTTTTTCAAAAAGGTGAAAGGTATATCATCGGGTCCAGGGCTTTTGCTATTACAGTGTTGTAGTGCGAAGTAGAGTTCTTTTATATTGAATGGGTGATTGTATTCCGCTTTGTCAGGTTGAGGATTGGGGTTAATAGTAAAATATTTTTCAGATTCGTTTTTGAATATTAGAAAATTATCCTCATAGTTTGTATTACTGTTGTTCAATTGAAATGACTCAGCGAAGGCTTGGGCAATTTCAGGAGCTGTGTGTAGCTCAGTTTGGTTATGATACATGTGGTTAGGTAGTTGCTGGTGTTTGCATCCTTTGAGGGATCGAATTTTGTTCCAAACCGCAGATGGGTGAGTTCTGATATTTATTGTAGATGTGTATTTTTGCCAGCATTCGGTTTTACTTTTTTTTGTGATGAATCTGGATTCGGCTTTATATTTTTTTAATAGGATATGGTCTGTTTGTAGGTTGGTTTTTTTGAAGCGGTTGAGTGCTTTTTTATATCTAGTGATTGCAGTTTTGCAATCTTCATTCCACCATGGTACTGTTCTTTTGTTTAGAGGGCGATTAGATTTCCCAATTGCTATGTTGGCTGCTTTTATTATCAGTGTTGATAATTTGTTGACCAGTTCATCAATGTACGGTTGGTTTATGGGTGGAATATGTTCCTTAGAGAGCTCTAGTTGGATTTCAGTGATGTATTGGTCTACGAGGCAGGAGAAAAGATCCCAGTTTGGTGACTTAAGTTTCCATTTATTTATAGGGTCTGATTTGGAAGGTTGATGGAAATGAAATATTGTGTCAAATAACAATGTTTAAAAACCGTATAAGTCACTTTGCCGTTTAGTAGACGTAGTGTATTTCAAAGTAGGACACGAAATGGATTAAATTTGAATTCAATGACAAATCATTGTATGACAACAATTATTTTGAGCAGAGCCGTTCTGTAAGCCTACATCTTTTTTGGGATATTATATTATATATTTATGTTGATGTTATCAATTAATTTATATATAAGTAATATAACAGGTAAATTAGTTTCAGTTAAAAACATAATATCAGATAGGTACTATTATATTATGTATGTAATAGTAATAATTACTATCTTACTTCACATATAATTATTATATGATATCACTAGCTGATATTAAAATGTATTAATCTAAATATATTAAAACTATTGTATTATTGTATATCATAGAAAATATTAATTTACGTAATTTGTGAAAACTTTTTAACCTCTACCTACGAATAATTTTTTTTTATTCAACAATATACAACTGAAATAGTTTTATTTATCTAAGTTTAAAAAAATTTGAACTTGAAATATTTATAAAAAAATGTTGTAAATATTTAAACGGTCTGTCTGCGCTCAGAATTGTTTTCCATTATTTATTCATTGATTTATAACACCCCAAGGAGGAAAGGTACAGTTATATTTACAACATTTAATATAAACAATAATATGTACCTACCTAACATATAAATAAACAGCTTATTTGATTAATCATTGAATTCAAATTTAACTCATCTATTACACTGTTCTATCCTATACCGAGGTACCTACACACAAAACTGTATTATTATACAGCAGAGAAAATTACCCGAATTTGTAGAGCTCAAGTTTAATTGTAATACAATCGTAATATCAATAGAAAATTGTTTATATAAAAATAGTTACCTAGTTGAATAAGTTCAAAATTGAGAGTTTAATATTTATTATCGTCAGTGCGTCTGCAGTACAGGAAAGTATATTACTGTTAAAAAAACCATATATAAGCTTATCGCTCAATTTACAATTATGATAGAAAAGTTGGGTTCAATGATATAAAATATAAAATATGAAACATTAAACCAACGTCCATTGGAAATAATTAACTGTTATACATACGTGCGTTAAATTATATTATAATTAAAAATATTTTAAGTATCTACTAAATTTAATTTTTTTTTTACGCTTTTTGCAATGATGAAATGCTTTAATAATGTTTCAGATAAAGTGAACAAAACAACGTGAACATAATAATTACGAAATACCAAGATTGAAACAATTCATATTTAAATTATTTATAATTTAAATGAAAATAAGTGATAATATAAGAGAAAAATGCTCATAATTTGTTGATCTCGAATATTGATGATAATGATGGTATATAGGGATTGTCTCCTGAAGTATTCCAAGTATGTTTACATACACAATTTTGTGTATAAGAAAGTATTCAACCAATTTGATACTATCAAATATTTGGTATAGTAAAAAGGGTTGAGAAATGGTGGAAGAGGTTAATAGGATGTAAAATACCGTAAAACGGTATTCTGTGAGGGTTTATTTATTTCTATTGACAGAGGTTATATTTATGGGCTGACAACAAAAACGATTCACAACAAAAAGTGGGGGCTCTTTAAATCGGGTTCTTGACGTCGAATAACTACAGCTATTGTTGTAGTCACAGAAACGAATTGCATGTTTCTGATTCCGAAAGGTCTGAAAATGTGGCTCAATCTTCAATCGATAATGATTACATGGAAGATTTGATTTTACCGGTGCGATTACCCGATTACCGACCGTTTTGTTTAGTATCTTTAACGTCCACCAAAGACTGCAATTTTGGTACTCTAGGATTTATAATTTCTTAAGGTTGTTTAATTCAGGCTAAATTTACAAAATTAAATTAGGAAATAATATTTAATATTCGGTTGATTTTTATTCTGAAGTTACGTATACTGATGATAGTCTTTGAAAAAATAAATTGTAAAAAGTCCACCAATAATATACTTTAAAAGTATAATAATGTATTTCAGTTTATGAAAGGAGCGACGAATGTATTAATTGTTAAATCATGTGTGTTTGTCTTGATACCTAGGCACTTTTAATAGTGGAAAAATGTTTTGATTTTTATCTTCAATATTATGTTTTCTGGTAGGAAAGTGATTCTAGTTGGTACTTTATGGAGTAAAAATGTCTAGTAGATAATTTTCTTGATAATTGGGAAAAACGAATTTTTACGAAAAATAAGTTTTTGAAAATCAGTCATAGTATTTTTTTCAGCATTTTTATTTCAATAATTCGACTATAATGATTAATGAATGATAATATTGAAAATTTTGTTTTCAGTATGTTTATTGACCGGAAGTATTTTTGATAAAAGATACAATTTACTATTCATAGTTTGACCGCAAAAACTTTAGAATCATCAATATCCATACAGTATAAAATACCAATGATTATTATGAGCTATGAAGTGATCATAATTAATAGAGAATATGATTACAGTGTACTGACTAGGAAGTACCTATGACAATTATAAATATTATTCTCTTAAAGGTAGCTCATCTGAAATAGGTAATTCAGATATTATACTGGGTTAAAATAGTGGATAAGGTTCTTTTTTTCATAAAAATAATATTTTAAAGAAAATATTTATCAATTGGTTTGATACTTCACCAATAATTCGTAAAATATAATATGAAATTAGTAATAGAATACATATAGTACCAATACACGAGATTGTGTATTTTCAAATCTACAAAACAATATATCAATAAAGTATTATTACTGGCATTTTACCAAATAACGTTATCTGTGTAGAAGTATAAATTGGTTGAAAAAATATTTCTTCTATTTGGTGTAAATAAAAATCAATTATTTTTCTATTTCTAAAAGTTCTTACTGTGATAATATTTCCGAGTCAATGAATTTTTGGTATGACTTCCATGTAATACGAAACAGGTGTCGCCAATAGTAGCTAGGTTTTACTTTATTATAGGCCACAGACAACTTTAATTGTATTTACTGATATAACAGCACCAGACAGCAAACACATTTCTCAAACCTCCTTGATATCATTTAAACTATTTAAGATAAAAATATAAAATTATATTATTTCAAAGATGCGTAATACTTTAACCTGTTTATTTATTATATTCGGTTATATATTTTTACATTATTTACAACAAATTAGGTACAAGAATTTACATAGATAAATATATAACTTGAAATTTAATACAATAGGTTCCTCATAAGTAGTTATTATAGTGAAATAAAAATGTAAGTTAATACTTTGTAATTTAAAAACATTATTCATGGATACTTGAAACGTTTAATCTGTATTATATTGTATTTTATACACATAATGACAATTTTCAAATTAAATGTTTTCGGAAAAAATTAATTCAACCTATCATGTTACTTAAAGTAAGTTAAAATAATTAATTTAACAGCAATACAAATGTATCATAAAAATAAATATAATTACTAATTAGTAATATACCGTATTACCGTCTTCGTTCAGAATCGTTGTTCGTATGTTAATGATTTATTATGGAATTCAAATTTTACACTTACATTATCTACTGAGACTTACTGTTACACTCCGAACCTACTGTATAGTTGAATGGCTAAATACTTTCCTTTTTTTTTTTTGTTATACTGTTTATAAAATAAACACAAAATTAATTAAATACACACTTCGCTTTAAAATGTAGGAAGTAAATAATGGAGTTAAAGTGAATACTGTATTCATGAAATTTTAAATTTTATGTGAGTATAATTAATGTGTTCATTAATTATTAAGAATTAACATTTATTTTCAATATTCGTTATCGTACTTACCAATAAATCCTTAATTAACTATTCATTATTAATACATTCATAAACTTCCAATTATAAGTAATCCCTTGATATATGAGCTCTGGTACATAATTAAAAATTTGGAGTGCCAGTTTTTGTACTAATTAATATATTATAATGGACTCATCGTTTAATACGTGATTTAGTGGTCTGTTATAGTATGCAAACTATCTACTAAGAAACATTTAAATTAAATTAAAAATAGTGTAAGTACCTATGGGTTAAATTATTAATTTGATTTTATCATATATATATATTACACCATCTTTCAATGATGATTTAATACAATACGTTTAGTTGATATGTGTATTTGATACTTATATAATATTTAATAATGTATAACGTAAATTTGTGTCTAATACATTTTAATGAATACCCCCCCCTGCCCCACAGATATTTTCTAAGCGTCCGTCCCTACATACGACTATAATATGAAATAAATTTAAAAAAAAAACATTAAATATACGAAAGTTTCATTACTTAAACACAATAGACGAAGGTTTCACATATTATACTAGCGAATGTTCTATAACTCTACGAATTTTCCAAAAAACTATGTGCAACATCCACGTATGCACGACGGAATACCAGATAAAACTAAGGTCTTAAAAAAATAAGTAAATAATATAATCATTGATGAGCTTAATATGCAAAGGAGAGCAACACGACAAATCGCATTCGGTAGATTGTTTTGTTGCTGTCTTTGTAACAGGGTGGCCTCGATTGCCTGCAATCGATATCCAACGGGTTAAGCAGTCATGTTTAAAGTGTCTTGTAATAAGATAGGTAGCTAAGTTATGCATTTACCGTCGTTAAATCAAATATATATTGTATAGTCTAAATTTAATTATAATCACTAGTAAAACATTATAACTACCCATCATAAAGTGTTGTTTATTTAATATTGAAACACATGGAGAATAGAAGTTTGACAAATACTATAATTAGTAGGTAATAACCAATCAAAACAGTGGCATTTTATTAGTTATAACCAGAACCTGACATTGACTTTTCAAAATGTGGTACACAATAGCACATATTATTACTAATTTTCAATCGAATTTAGAGTAAAGCTTTATAGTCACAGTAAAACAGAAACATCAATACAGATATTTCACTGGAGCACGTAGAGTCAGTGTCGTCAGTGCGTCACTAAACAATAATCACCGTGGTAGCGGTTTTCAAAAACTTAACTACACATATTAATATAATATCATAATAATAAATATGAATTGCGTAAATTATTTACATACTAATTATGCAAAATATCCAACATAATATTATTATGGAGTGTATTGAGTGGACCTCCAGACGTGTGTAATTGTGCAAATTCGCTAAATTACGAGTCAATTTCACCGATTAACACATGTTGCACTTCAGTAACGTTACCCTGGTAGGTATTCATTCAAAACCTAGCCATAAAAAAAATTTATAAAAACTACATACGCACTCTGTGTCATTCCATTTACTTATCATCGACCTCCCGAATTTACCTCTTTTACATTCCATTCTCACATACCGGGACGTCCTATCGAACCACAGGTCCTATTTCTTTTTATTTCATTATTTTTTATTCAACTATATACAACGTAGGTAAGACAAAAAATGTGTGAAAGAAAATAGCTATACCTACTGCGAAGTACAAAAACGTGTTGTGTGAAGGAAGTTAACAAAGTGACTGAAAATCTCAAAATGCTTTAGGTACAGAACGAGAAGTAAATAATATTGTGTTTATACTCCAAGTATATTATATAGGTATCTAAGCATAATAATATACATCAAGAATTAAATTCATATCAAAAATGAACTAAAAAAAACATTCGTTGACTTGAATAAGTACAATATTATATTTGAAAGCCTAAACAGTTCATAGATAATTCTTAAAAATGTTTTTGTTTTCATCAAAACTGGAGTTAAAATAGAATAAATAGATAAAAGTATATTGTACTATTTTACTCTTCTCATCCTAGTTTTATATCACAAAATATTTTTATGGGAGTAGTTATTATATAAAATTATTATAGAAAATTAATTGTGTAAAAAACATGTTATAGGTAAATAAAATATAAATTAACGTATTTGAGTATTTCTGTGATGTTAGTTTTACTTAAAGGTACCTAATTCATACGAATTACATACAACTACATAACTGTTTAATATTTAGTTGTTTTGTGGAGTAATTAATGATTTGTAAATTGTAAGTTTTAGAATTGGTCATCATAAAATTGGGTTCATTAATTTGAAAAAAAACTATTATTTGAGTCCTATTCCTTTAACCACTGGAATAAATTAAGTATATAATAATATAATATAATATAATATACACATCCAGTAATAATCACAATATAGGTATGGATATAGGACAAATATATTGTGTTTTATATCAACTTTTAATGAAGTACGAAAATTGCATAAACTGTAACGTTAACGTATTCCACAATAACTATTGTAGTTAATATAGATAAATAATAAAATTGAATTTTAGTAGCAGCGTGTGACTGGCCTATCTAGTTCAAAATTAGTTTCGTTACGAGAAAGGGTAAAAGTATATAAATAGTAAAAAAATAAGTAAAGTTATCACAATTTTGTAAAAATAAATATAAAAATAAAAAACCTTAATGGTGATCGTGCCTTGTGTAACAATTTACTTTTCCATGATTACCTACATAGCACTTTAATTTTAAAAATAAAATTATGTTGTAAACTTTTTATAACTTTCCCGTGAGAATTAGATACCTATTTAAAATAACCATTATCACATCTCATATTTTTATGACATATTATAAATAGCCTTCCAAGGTGTCACGTTTCCTGAAAAGGTGTATATTATATAATCTTGAACAAACGGATAATGCCTACATAAAAAAAAAAAATCAGCTGTATATTTATATACTAAAATATTAACTCTTATTACATTTTCACAAAAACTAAATGTGTTTGGTTTATAGTAATTAGGACATATTAATATTATAACATTAAATGAATTTATTATTACAATATCCGAAATAATTATTGTCACGAGTGACATAATTAACGGTGTATAGATCTATGATAATATAGGGAAAGTGACCCTTTCGGAAAATACTCTGGGTAGAAAAGTGTTTAATAACTTTATTTTATATTTATTTCTTTAAGTATATTATAGTGTGTACCAGTCAAAAAATAATAAATATATTGACTGTGAGGTGTACGAAAGTAGTCAACGCATTTTTTACATTTACTGATCTATGTGACGAATTTAATTTTTAATTTAAATTTTTCATATGTTCCTGCTATTAGTAATATTCATACTCAAAGTAAAGATATATAATGTACTAAATGTAATAACATATTATAATAATAATTTCAATGTCATAAATACTGTGAAGAAAAATCTTCATGATCTATAATATTCATTGCTCTATAGTCTATACCTATTTAGTCCATATTCGTTCAATATATTTTTTAGCTATGATACTATATTATCCAGCTATCATTTTAAACACAATATTGATTTGTACAAATAAACTACATATATAATATAACATAATATATAATACATGTATAATATTATAGTTATTATTAATAAAATCAATACCAAAATAGAGAAACAGAATGGCCTATCACATGGATAGTCACTAACAAGTACCCCTTGTTATATGCAATATGCATATTATTCAAAAGTTCACAACAACTTTAATCCTTATCGACAACATTTTTGGTTCACTATATTCATTATACATTATGCATATACTATAATATATATATATATATATGCCGAATTCCTGTATTTCTGCATATACCATATAATATTATAGTATAATATAAACATAATATTTTTTATTTGATGTAGGTACTAGGTACCTATATACACTATACACATTTGACCACGTCAAACAGATTCATATCCTTTCACCATATTTGCCATGAGAAAAAGGCTGTGATGGCCATCTGCCATCTGAACCAAACCCTTAAAGAGGCCGTCCTACTACTTTGTAATTCTGGTGTAAAAATGTCTTTGTACGGGACCACGTCATATTATATCGAACGGTATTTATAATAGAACTTCCAACATTTCTCAATGCATGAAAAAGAACTGTATCTACAAATTAACAGAAGCGTTTTTCTATTTTTGATAACATAACAATACAATTTGAGTTGTTTATTTTTAAACATAAACATTTTATTGTTTTTCATTTATTCATAAAAAATCATTGACTATAATTGTGTTATGGACAATAAAATAAGCAACAGATATACAGTTCTTCACAATTCGTTGTGGATTCTTTTTAAACTGTGCTATAAATACAAAGCGAGTACAGTTGTCTCACGGCCCATGCAAAACTATTTTAACCATGTAAAGAATATTATTGTAAAATGTAATTTTTATATTATTATTGAGTATAGGCGTATAGCTGACACGGCAATGTTTTGCTATTGCTAGGGTTTTCACTGTTTTTGTGATTGTTCAACTCAGTTGTAACAATACGCTGTGGAAGCAATTTCTTTTTAAGTGTAAATTATATTATATTTTAATTTATAGCCATCCCGACCGGCGTTCTCACTTGTCCGTGAGATTCGCTTATGATTATGCAAGGAGTATATTAACAGGTAGGCAATTTCTGTGGTAGATTGTGGACCCCACTTGGTGAGTACGTAAGTGTATAATTTACTCTAAACTGTCTAAAGTATCAACAAATGCAAACAATTTTTCCACCAAAACCGTGATTCGGACTCTATACATTCTGTTCTAATTATAATAATGATTATTAAAAGTATTTAAAACCAATACAAATCATATTTTATAAACAAAAATCTATATCTATTTATTATATAAAAGAGAAAACATGTTTACGTTAAGTCCTTTATGCGTTACTATACCGTCCATCCGATTGCGATGGAATTTGGTGTGAAGGTTAACGAGTGTCCAACTTATTCGTGTTACTTGAGATAAAGTTCAAAGATGGAAGAGGTAGAGATAAGTGATAACACATTGAGTTTCATTGTAGGAGATGTATTTATTGAGCCAAACGTGAAGAGTAGGTACATGATAATTTTGATGAAAGGTTGGTCGGTCGTGTTGTGGTGGATACGATGGCGTCATTGGTCGTGTCGGGGCAAGTTGTGTGTCTAGAGGCTCAGGACTATATGAGCTCGTCGAGGGAGACACGTGCGGTCTCGAGGAGAGTCGTTACATAAGAGCCCTGAGCCAGCCGTGCCCGGCACGCTGTGACGTCCGTGGGGACGCCGCGACATGATGGTGTCTCCAACAGTAGAAGGGGGACCGTAGAGAGGGAGTATTGTGTAAGAAAAATGTACTATAATTTCAGCCATTTTGTATCTAATGATAACAAATGGAGCCTATTGTGTTAGACAAAAACAGAAAATCATATTATCGATTCCCCTTATCTCAATATGTATTACGTCTTATAGAATGATATGGTATTCCTTTCTTCAAATAAACTACAAAATGTATGTCAGCATTTCAATATAAAGCATAAACGAGGCTCTTAAATAAATTATTTAGTTTTTGAAGTATGTATAACCCGCAACTTGTTAAAATGTGGTGACTCGTTGTCGTGGCCTTGTCTTAATTGACTATTATTATAGGTAGTTCTTCTCATACACTACATAGCTAAAATTTTTAAATTTATCTTCTTTTTTTATTATTTAAATATATTTAATCTGTTTACAAAATAAAAACAATAAGTAATAAGGATAACACAAAAAAATATATACAAACATGAATCACGTGAAGAGGGGACCGTTCATTAACCGAACGTTTTTTTCCCTTATTGATCGAGTGTGAGAGATTCTCTTACTAGGTACGAGATTATTTTACTCACCACCGTCTTTTATATTGGTTAATTTTCTAGTAGTTATGCTATAATACCTTATCAGATAAATTTAATCTAAAAATAGAAATACAAATTTTTTACTAAAATATTATGTATAAAAGAAAATATAAATATTGAAATACGTATAAATAGTTTATATGTGAACATAACAGAATATAATACCTATTGTTGATTACATAATAAATGTGTTTTGGTTTAGAACATATTAGTTTAAAATATTATATCATAAGATATTGAAAAAAAGTGAGAGAATCGCTCGACACGAGACCAAAGAAGTTCAAAAAAAAGAGGAAACCAATGACGGGTTATAAGGAGATCTCTAGACCAATTTCTTTTTAAAGAAATTTTGGAAATTGTGGTAATATAAGGAGGACATATTCTGAATGTAGTGGTTTATGGTTTTTGTTGATTTTTAATGGAAAATTTTATAGTTTTTTACTGTTTGTTTTTTTAGGTCATTATAGAGGGCTGCATTTGTTATGTACCATGGAGCAACGGTGATAACTGATAAGTCTTAAAGTAATTGACTGGAAGATTTGAATATTATGGTGAATGTTTGCAGGTTTTGCAGGGCCCCAAATTTGGATGCCATATGACCATACTGGCCTGATGATTACTTTGCATATAGGAATAGTTTGTTTTTGAGAATCAAGTTAGATTTTAGTTGAGGTCTAAGTAGATGGAGGCGAGGGTTAAGTTGTTTTCGTTTTTGCTTGGTGTGGTTTGACCAGGTTAATCTTTTATCCAGTTTTTTTCAAAAACATTTATACTTTTTGAAATAATTAGTGTTTAACGATGAAAGAATCACCCAGTACATAATAATTATATTGTACACACTGAATTTATAATATTATAAATAGGTTGTAAACTGTTTTAGTTTTGTTTTAGTTTAATTTTTGCTCATGGTATTATAGTTAAAGGTACCTAAGCAAATGCTAATGTTGTATTGAAGCCTGAAGGGTTACGTACATAAGCGACTTCGTGACGGGCAACAAAGTTACATTACGCAGTAATACGCACACACACCACGCATATAACAAATCACCCGTAGAATAGGAATAAGAATATTACCCGAATAAATTGCACCATAAAATTGAAACTTGAACTGTATGTGAGACCCCTAGCGAACTAAAAACTCCGCTCCGAGCCGTTTACAAGGATATCTTATGCTATACCTTCGACCTTTCCAAAATTGGCTACACCCGTGTTATTACGTGTTAAATAGAGATATGACGTGTAATGAGTATTGGCTTAGAGGCGGACACGGAAGTATATATAGCCCACCAGTATAATTCTACAACAATAAACGGCCCAAACCCATTTTAGTTTCCGAGTGGAGCGATGTATGTATCGATTTTACAATAAGTGTTTTTTTTTTGTCCGAAGACACTTTTCTAGTAGAAAAATGCTTCGGTTATCAACTTTGAGGGTGGTTTTTTAAACTGAATATTTTTAATTCAATAAATTGAATGTATTTGGTACTTTGGGAGAGTTAACTTAAAGTAAAAAGATTCCCAGTATTTTACAGAATAATCGGTATATTATACAAAATCAAATACATACTATGCATATATTTTTATCGGATTAATTAAAACAAAAATGATGAGAATGTATACTTAATTAGTTCATAAAAATATGCATGTTCCGTTACGAATTTATCTTGTTATACTTATTAGCAGTTATTGGCTCAATTTAGGTAGTTTTAATTTGTTTGATATTTAAAATACATTAATTATTAGTATACATAGAAAACAATATCGTCAAAATATGTTCAGCGGCCTAAAGACCAGGCTCCCGGGTGAGCTCTGCCACACTAGCACATCTGGCCAGTCAAAAATGGTTGTAAGTAGCTCATTTGCGCCCCAAAGGCTGTGGAGATTTGAGCCTAAAATAAAAAAAAACCATTACACCCCGGATTACAGCCCAAATGCGAGCACATTTGGCATGCTACGTTGCCGTCAGTTACCGTACAAAAATAATTCATTTAAAAGCTAATAATTTCTGAAGTAATAATAGGGCTGTTATACGTTGAAAGAATCATTCGGTATATTGCTGTACTACGTATATTGTTATAAGGACACAGTATATTATACACATTATTCATATATACGTAAATTATAAGATCGTTAGTACATTATATTATTATTGTATAAATATAAATATTAATAGAATAAGATTTATAAAGTATAACGTTGGTCGTATAACATAATACCTACATTATAATTCTGAGCATAAAAACCCAATACTATTATATTTATATGCTGTGTACTTATACGTTTTTTATCAGATGTACAAATACATATAAATAATATACAATGCTATATTATATTATCACCATAAATTATTAAGAACATTAATATTTTTTGAAATTCCGTGATAAAACGTGGTAATAATATGACAAAATATGTAAAATATGGATCGTAAAAATGTGCAATTGTTTTTATTAAAATCCACAAATCATAATACAAATATAATTAATACAATGATCAGATAAGTATTGTTGAATTAAAACAAAATAAATTATAAATACTATATTATATTCATATTAATTATTATAATATACTATACTATAACTGTCAATATATAATTATTATTATAGAACAAACATTTTAATTATAATAAACTAATCAATTTCCGCTAAATTATTTATAGTCAATTTTTATTTATTTTTGTTTACATTTTTTTCTTTGTACTCATTTCACGTTCTGTAGTTAAATTGCATCCGTTCATTTTCGTCGGTTTTATAGTACCCTTCTTGATCATAAAACATTATTTTAAATTGTATAGTTACCTACCCAATAAATTGTAACGTTGGGCGATTTTTCCTTGTTTTAAATCGGGCGTGCATATGGGCTGGCTATGATTTGGGGCACAAACGAGCTATGATAAATGGTTTTGATCGCAAATGGGTTGCACCAAATAACACTTGAAAAAAATCAAATACTTCGTCATTCACGCGGACAAGGTAAAAACCATATAATATATTTCGGCTACCCACTGTAGTCCTCATTACCGTCCTTTCCCAGTTTCCCTCATACTTTTGTTTTTATTCTACTACAAATCTAATAATAAAAATATATTAAAGTAATATTTTTAGTGTTTTATGGAACATAAGCATAATATTATTAATATATTATTTGGAATACACTTCCTATACATATACACTGCCATACGTCACCGAAATAGATAGCCATGTAAGGGCTCAATGGGAAGCCGGGAAGGATATTGTTAGGGAGTTCAACCCTCTCCTCCCCCAACTCCCCGGTCGTCAATTTACGAAAATAATATATGTACTTATAATTATATTAATTTATTTGGAACAAATCTAGTTTAGCACCAATGCGAATTTTTCAATTTTTTTTCCGGAAACTTATGTATTTCAACGAGTTAAGTACAATACTGCAAAAGTTAATTGCCGGAAATCATTTTTAAAATATAGCAGTTACAAAGTTCACGATTTTTGGTGTACGCATTCTTAGAACGCAATATTTTATCGGGCACTTGGAAATTTTCAGTTTTACTGAACAACCTTTATTTTGAATTTTTTTTTTGTTTTAATGTGCCTATATAGTTAAGTTTGCTGAAAACGTCGGGGAAGTCTGAATTTGGCGGTCAGACTTATTTTAAAATTATAGCTAATTGAAATTTTTGGTATTTTTATATACACCCATACCGGTCACTCGCTCGCTAGGACTATCAAAAACAAAAACATCCCTCGACTTATTATATAAAACCACAATTTTTAAAAACGTTGATTCACCTAGGTTTCAAAAACATAAAAATTGAAAATTCTTTATAAGAGTGGTAAAAAATAAACGCTGTGCATGTATGCTAAACACCAAAAATCGTGAACTTCGTAAGGCTTATATCATAAAAATTAAAAACTAATGATTTCCGGAAATACATTTTTGAACCATCGTTCTTAACTGGTTGTAATACATGGTTTCCGAAAAAAAAATTAAAAAATTCGAGTGGGTGCTAAACTTGATTTATAAACAAATATTTTTTTTTGAAAAAGTTTTTGTGATTGTTCAACTCCTTTTAGGTATAACGCGCTTTGGAAGCAATGTATTTTTAACTGTAAATTATATTATTTTTTTTTTTTTTTTCCAATATAATTTACAACATGCTACTAACTAGAATAATAAGAAAATTTGATGAATGAATTATTGACATGAAAAAAAAAGACTGATTTAAGAAGCATTCCAATAAAGGCACTTTGCCAGTTACTCATAGATTAGGTGTATCGGGTTGACAATAATATTATATTTTTAATTTAAAATTGCTTAACTAGATAAGCAGGTTCCGACAACGCCACCAACAAACAAACTCTTCAGCCTTATACTATTATTATAGATAATATTGGACACACGTATAGAAAATAAAGTATGATAAAATATGAACTATAAATACAAAAACTTAAGACAAAATATTTTATTCGTCCGAATCAAAATTATAATCAATCAACACTAAATCCTCTCGGATAAATATCTGCGTCATCATAAAATGATAAGCAACAGCTGAATCTTTAAGTATAGTAGTTTGTTATAGTCGAGTAACCAAAATATAAAAATTAAGCTTTCATACGTAATTCGGTGTTAGAACTTGGGAGTAATTTTGAGATTCTTATTTTAATATTTTGTATTTTAAGCTTGTTCAAAGAAAAAAAAAAATCAATGTTATATCACAAATTAATTAATTCAATAATAAAGCTAGATATTCAAAATTTATCTTTCACCACCCACCAATTACCATACAAATTAGGTGAGTTATAATATATACTCAAAATGTGTGAATATATTAAAGAATATAATTTCAATCGTTATTAAAAATGCACTCATCCCTATAATATGGGATATATATATAATTTTTAAATAGCATTCTGAGCGTAATAATTTGTGATGTAAACTTTTTCGAGGATTTTTTCGTTATAAAGTTGTAAATGTCTTTTAATAAGTATATTACACAAACTTTAAAAGTGCATAATCTTTTTATACTTAATATATAGTGTAATATATGTATAATAATAATATTAGTGACATTTTAGATTTTTAAATCCAACTTAATTTTTTTTTTCTGTACCTATATAGCTACATGAGTAAATATTCAAACACATATTTTTCTACAACAAAGTTTTAAATACATGCAACTTTTATAATAATTATTTATAATCTGAGTTGAAGGGGTTGATTTACAAAAATTGTTTGCATTTATAATTCTTCTTTAAACTATTGTTCTGTGAATAAGAGCACAACATTATTTAACTTGAATTAAAAATCTTATACAAGTATAAATTAAAAATAATTTGTAATTTTATTTAAAGGTTGGTTCATAAAATTATTTATAGTGTTTTCCTGAAATATTGACTCCAATGCCTCAACTGGTTTTTAAAGCCTATAATAATTATGGTTAACTGTAATTTAAGTCACCAATAAAATAAATTAGTAGATAAATAGATTATTATATTTATTGTTTTAAGAACTTCCTGATATTGATTCATTTATATTGTTACATCCATATCTTATACTTAATGAACAAACTCATTTATCAATACCTCACTCATATGGGGTATGAAAAAATAATCATAATTGCACAAAGGCAGACATTGTGTAGTCAACACTCTTAACCAGCATACAAATTACGTTAGAGAAGCTTAAAACCAGATATAATGCAATAAGTAAATTAGTATACACTATTTTGGCACTACACATGCGATCAAGCCACAATACTCCACGCTTTAATGTATTCTATTGCAGCTGAGTACTGCGCTTTCAAGTCTCAGGATAGCATTTAGAATAAGTAAACTAATATACCTACACCTGAATGAGAGCATGAGGAAAATATCAGGATCACTTACATCCACGCCGATTCCATGGATAAATATCATCATCTGTAATATTTCTCTACCATAACTATGGTGGAAAGATGCTATACCTACGCTTATCGTGTTTGGGAAAAACTAAATCCCACTAACAATCCACAAAATTTTCCTTACCACCAATTAAATACATTCCCTCAAATTTACATATTAAGTCACGGATTCACGGAAACCAATATGGAAATACATTAACAATAAAATACAATTTTTAAGCGGTATTGAGGGGTGACAATTATGTTTTAACATAGTGCTAATAAATAGAAAGGACTTAATGGCCCATTATATAACCTTCTAGGTTTTAACCTCAAAAAGAAAGATAGATAACCACATAAGGACTGGCTACTAGCAATGCAATGCGATTAAGTTGAAAAATCTACCTCCTCGGCTAACTACTGCAAACTCCACTAACAAACCATACGGTACATTATTCACGACTGCCAATAAGAAAATGTGTTGGCACAGTTAAAATATAATTTGTTAATTAAACTCCAGTCGCCATAGAGTCGCTGCAAATTGAACATAAGATTTATGTGATTTACTGTAATCCAAACCTATTACCGTGATGTTTAAAATATATTAGAAACATAATTTTGTGTGTCCCAACTCATAACTGAAAAATTATTTACAATAATATTTCGAATATCATAATTTTAATATTAAATTAAGTCTAAATTTGGTATCCACATTAACTGGTTATATTTCTAGTTACTATTATATGAATATGTCTGTTACCTATTCTATGATAATAATTGAGTTCACATTGGACATACGAGTAGTTTACCTTAACACAATAAAATATGTTATCAACAAAACTTTAAAAAATATTTTCTTCATAATTTAGATTTTTAGATGTTAGAGATTTAGAAGCATTGGCTACATTATGTGTCCAATTGGCAACTTGTAAAAATTTAGACTAGTAGAATAATTTGATGACTATTTTTATTTAAATAGTTTTAAATGTTTGAATTGAAATTAATATTACTACTAGGATAAAAAAAAACACTGTATTAACGATAGTGTAATACCTGAATATGCAGTATTTATACATACATATTTAACAATCTTATCATCTTATATAATATATTATACTGAATAAGATGATAAGATTGTTAAAATTGTACGTTTAAATATATGAGGGATTACCCCATAATAACTTAATATAATCCTTAACTGCGTGTTTCACATCTTAAAATTTAAACGAGCCCGTATTCTGCGTGTGTAATATTAAGTATAAGTTTATGTTTAACATAATATATGTGATGGTTATAGCAATGCTCAATTATAATTGTTTTTATTGATACATTTAATAATACAAATAAAAAAGTGCTCACTCGAGTGGTATAATATTGATAGGTAAGTACTAGAATATATAAAAATAATTAATGAAAGATGTATCCCGGATCAATAATAATAATAATATGTCAATACAATAATATAATACCTCTAACAATGTAAAAAACAGCAAAAAAAAAATCCGATTTTGGTTATACTGAAGGTATACTGTCTGGGGATTAGGAATCTTCACATGTGGTCCAACTCTGATAGGCCACGAGATGACATTATAAACTTATAATATATATTATAAGTCTATAGGTGATATATACAACGTGCCTTAGATACTGATTTTTCGATGAACGTTCCAGCATTTATTTGAACGTGAGAAGAATAAATACATTTATGGGTGATTTTGCACTATTCTGTACTCAGAGACTGGAACTCAATCATAGCTTATGAATTTTGTGTAGGATACTAAACGGTGATCCGTGATTCACGGTCGGTGTTTTTTTTTTCATATATATTTGTGAGTGTAAAAAATAATCGAAAGGGAAGAAAAAAATTAAATCATCTCGGATCTCTTCAATAGACGCTAATTAAATTTCTTAAGTTATTATTTAGGGGGAGGGAAGGTTTGTGATAAGTAAAAAAAACCTTCACTTTTCAAAATTATTATCGGAAGAAAAACTACATATATAATATTATTATGATAACCTTTATTGAACTATTTATAAACGTTTGCATTTTTTTTTTACTGTTTTAATTTTTATTGATATCTTTTTTTTCATAGTCTAAAAACCCTTGAAAATGTAATTCAAGATATCCTCATAAGTAGTTCTTACGCAAATTAAAAAATATCAAACATTAGTATTCACAAATATTTCTTTTCATAAGTGTTGAAGTTCAATTTTATAAGAAAGTTATCATCAAAATTATGAACATTCACAAATTTTCTTGCAGTTTAAAATTCATCCAATTTATAATTTTAATACTTAAGGTTTGATGAATCTATTTACTTAAATTATTAAAAAAGATTAACTAAAAAAACGATCATTTTTATAAGTGTTACAAGTTTAAATATTTTTGAAATTGGATATACTATCATAAAATATAGATTTATCGTCAAACACATTTATTTTATTGTAATTCAAAAAATGTCAATACATTTTTTTTATGTTATTACATTTTTCGTATACCTACATGTTATATCCATTTGTATTTAGAGTGTAAAAATTGCCATGCTTGTCGGTTGAATCCTGTGTTATGTCGTTTATTGTCTAGTTACGGTTGATATTCTTTTATAATATTATGCGGTATTGCTGCTATGTCTGATTGTCTGATATTATTAAAGTGTTCGTGTATAGAATAAGGTATGAAAATTGGTTGATCAAATATCAGACTTTTGTGTACAGCGTCAATAGACAAAAATATTCATTAAATCGTCTAGTTCTCAACTCTTTTAGTAAGTTGCCAAACACTTAACACATGCGATCGTATATATTCATTAAACAACTTATAAATTTACCAATAATATTATTAAAACTTTAAAAATTTACTTTTCTAGTTTTATCATGGTTATCATTGGCGTATCTAATTTTTAGTTTGAATTACTTGCAAAAACGTATTAAATTTTGTCATAAACTTAACATTTCAAAATATTGAATTTCAAACTTTTGAGTGCACTTGTGAATGTTCGTTATGTGTTAAGTATAAGAGCGTTACATTTTAATGACAGGCTATATCAAACACAAGGACTATTAACAAGTGTATACCTAGGTTTCTAGGTAACTATAAAACTATATATTTAATAATTGTATTTAATTTTAGAAATATGACAACTTTAATGAATTCATAGATTCAGGAGGGAAGTTATGGGTGATCGAGCATCCCATGTTAAAATACATTTTTATAATTAATTTGTTAAAGTAGAAAGGTATTATAGGTTACTAATTTTTTTTTCTAGCCCCCTGTTATTATTTTCTGGTTCCGACCCTAACTCGAGAGCATGTATGTGTGTGTGTGTGGGTGTTTGTAAATGTGTAATATACTAATATATTATATGATATATATTATTTTACCGTCAATGACGTAATTTAAGTTATAACATAAATGTCTAGTCAGTATCATTAATGTCTAACATTATTAAGTTTAATAATATGGCAATATCTAAACATTAACAGACAACATTATAAGCAATGTTGTAAAAGTCAAATACTTGGTAAATGCATTTACAACGACAATTTACTACGACTCAGAGATCACTTTAACGTTACTGTTAGACGATGTTGATAATATTTTATTTAACATAATATTTAAATTGGGTTATAAATTCAAAATGACGCAGCACAGTAAAATCAGTAAATAGCGAATAGCCAGGTAACCTACTATAGTACGACCAGTGAAACTAAAAGTCGCGAGCATGGTGGACAACTTTCATCAGGGTACATACGACTATTTTCCTGCTAAAATAATTTCCAAAGTGATTTGTTGTAAAGAAAATATATCTATACAACTATACAAATTACTTATACAAATACTAAATTTTAGTTAGGATTCTCAAAATTCTTCATAAACAGCTGAAATACAGCTTGTGTTATGAAAAAATTATTGGAAATAATTGACATTGGAGAACTTCTGGATTGCACTAAAACGACCACCATGTGAGTGACTTTTTCTCTGAATGTACTATACAATATTATTTTGTACAATAGTACAATACAATTACGCTAGGTACATCAGGTGTGCTCAAAATTTTTCAACTTGAGGGCCACATTTGAAATTTATATTTATTCTGAAGGCCGTATATAGGTACCGATTCATTTTGATAAAATATGCAGTAGATATCTTTGATCATTAATCGAATTTATGACTCTTATCACTTTATTCAAATAAAAAAAATTGTAAGATATCTTGTAATTCATAAAACCTTAGTAAAAATAACATTTTTTTTTTCTAAATTATTGCTTTTATTTTTGTTATAGGTATCTATAGAAATGTATAATTTTATAAAATGGTCAAGTGCCAGTTGGAATACATCAAATGTACATGCAATGTACCTAATATCTATGTGTGTGCACGATTTTTGTTATAATAAAAAAAGAGATATTATGATGTAATTAACAAATAGGTAGCCCGAGGTAGGTATAAAAGTGTTTGTTATAAAATATGTGAAATATTACAGATTTTCACAAATCTGACACACATACATTATGTATAAAGTGTACCTACCACACAATGAAGTCATGAAGATAAAGAGTAGTTGGTGTGAAGATGTTTTGCTTTATAATTTTATATGGTATTATTGATAATGACTAATATGATAAATTGATACACTATTCTGCTTCTTTGTTTAGGTATTGATATTATTACTCGTAATAATCGTAAATCTTATAATTTATTATATTATACTGTAACAGTGTAAACCATGGTTTCTCCTGTTATAGACTATTGGATGCCACGTATAATAAACTCTTGAATTATTTTTACAAGAATAATGCATTTTGATAAATTTTAATACAAATGATATAAAAGTCACACAATGACTACGCATAAAACACAACAGTCATCGTTCGTCAATATGTGAGTAGGTACCATACCATAATAATGTGCAATTTTCTAAAACATTCATAACAAACTTATTACTATCTGTCCGTGATGTAAAATTTAGATATTGGAGGACTTAAACTTATAATATAATCCAAGTGAATTATATTATAATTTTTTTTTTTACAGAACAGTTGTCTCGTGTAATGTGTATCCATACGGTTATCTGTTTTTTATTATTTTGTAAGATAGTATCCAGAATGATTATTCCACTGACGTTAAGGCTGTCCGAGCTGACATTGTATTAAGGTTTTCGATTCCACCTGAGAAGTCTTCATATTTTAAATACAAAAAAAATATCTAAATATGACTATTTCACGAGGCGTGAGAGTTTCTTGTGTGGGTAAATTTTCGTTGGTACTAAAAACGCGTCAACAACGATACCCTGAAGTCTAGTTTTTGTCAAATTCAACAATTCTTATGCAGTTTAAACCAAATATATTAATGAACCTAAAAAATATTATAGTTTAAAATATTAAAATATCAAATAGGTAATGATAGTATTCTGCTTTAGATGTTTTAAGCAAATATTCAAAACGAATAAATAATTAATTACAGTTAAGTGTGGTACATTATTGAAACTATATGACAGCGATTGTAATTATTTATATTTAATTGCCCTTATTTGTGAGTAATCAAAGATTTAATCGTTTTAAATTCCTATAATATACCCGAAGAGCTTAAAAATACTTTAAAAATTACAAATTACTGATTTTAGTAAAAATTCTGTGACTTAATAAGGAGATCAACCAGGTTTTAGATTCCATTTGAAGCTTGTTAAAAACGATATGTGGGACTAGGCTCCGAGTGTTAATTCCATGAAACTTAATCCAACTCTGGTTCTGCACGTATATAATACAACTCATTTTTGAATGAAAATAATTACATTTTTATAAATTGGACTAGATAACTTTGTGGCCTATAATTACTTCTTCAGCAAAAGTATTTAAGTATTTTTATTATAATCTCTTGGCACGTAGTTCAACAGAAGTTGGAGATCAGAAGGTAGCCCGTCTGTATGGTATAGGTATACGAAACGAATTAGTGGTGACTAGTGAGTTTTGGTACCTACAACTTTCGGACAATCTAATGAACTAGGGTGACTAAACATGAATTTATTTATTTGAACATCTGTTTTCTTTATAAAGTCAGATGAGTGAATCATAATTAGAGTTTTTAGACTACAGTCTGTTTCTTTAATTGTTATTTAAAAAATATTTTCAATTTTTATAATTTTAATACTTGGATATGATTAGTATTTATATTTATAGAGTATAAAATAATGAAATATATATTAATATATTATTGATGATTAGTCAGGTTGTGTAATAAATAATATTAATGTTTTGATTCTTTAGTATAAGACAAATATACCAATATGCCAATATAACTTCATAAGTACCCGATGTCTAAAATATAAACGCAATCTTAAAGTTTTTTAGCATAGAAGTGAATTAGTTTAAGTGAGAAAAAAGGTGCAGGTATCTGAACTCTGTGTGACGAGAATATCTTACTTAATCGTCGTAGAATAGAGTCTACTGGCCGTACAATACTGCTTCAAGACATTGCGATGCCGTGAAACAACAATACGACAGTAACAATATTATAGAGGAAGAATCATTGAGTCCGAATGAGAGAATGAGAATCGTCTCCGTGTGGGTATTGCGTATTATAAAGCTTATCGAAATTTGTAATCCTCACTTTGTTGAGCAATTTCTGAATTGTCTTGTAAATATTGCGTGTTCTTCCATATTATAGTATCGATATGTGTCTGTATCCAGACGGTTATTGATTTGTTCATATTAACTATTTTTGTGCAATATCCGCGGGTAATTTGCAGTATGCTTATTGTAAAATAGTTTAGGTATAAATGAGTTTGATTTATAACATATAAATACTCGTACATACTAGAAATATTCGTCTTAGGCTCTTATACCATTTATTAATAATATAAACTAGCTGATCCCGTGCACTTCGTTTCCCGTAAAATGTACCAACACTATATGACTCAAACTTTGTTCAATTCGTTATTTAATATTCGGTGTATGGTGTTCAAAATTTATCTTAACTTTTATGTTGCCTGGAATAAAAATTCTGATTCGCAGCAGTACCTATATATTATCAGGTAGGCAATCTACCTGAGGTAGATATCGGACCCCTTGCTGTTTGTATGTAACTTTATAATTTAACTCTTAAGTATCAAAGTTATTACCAAGTAGGTCACTGGAATCCTCCTAAACGGTTGGACTAATTGTGAATGCCAAGTTTGTCGACCAATATTTCCTCTTCGTCCACGAAGACGTGGCATTGTTTTATGTACGTTACTTATATGTAAATATAATATTTTCAATATTTACGTAATTGCAATACATATAATATCAAAACACAGCGTACAAAAAAATTAAATGCATTGAATGAATACACTGATTTCACAGCAACCAATAATTATTATTATAATAGTTTTAAAACCCATAGCAACCATTTATAAACAAAAATTTCCACCGTTTGAGCACATCCCTTGGTTGGACCTATTGGGATGATTTGTGAATCTAAACAATCCGGGGGGTCACCCAAACGCATACAAAACAATTCATTCAAATCGGCCCAACCATTTAGGAGGAGTTCAATCACAACACACTTACAGTAGAATTATATATATATATATATATATATAAAGATAATATATATGAATATTACTCAGAAATAACCAAAATCAATGCTGGCGTCCCCCACAAGGGGACATCCTATCTTCAACTCTATTCAACGTCTATGTAGCCGATCAGCCCCCCACGACTCAAACCATCAGGGTGGCTGATTATGCCGACGATAAAGTAATTTTGTCAATTAGTGAATATCTGGTAATCGCCTCATCAAACCTACAACTTCACCTCAACCTAATGACTAACTGGTACGACAAATGGCGTATCAAAATAAACTAAAACAAATCAAGTCACACTACATTTACTCTCAAGAAGTTCGTATGTCCAACTGTTACATTAAACAAGTAAAAACATCCCAATTCCCACATCGCACACATTAAAATACCTGGAACTCAATCTTGACAAACGACCAACATGGAAAAATCATATACGAACCAAAATACTGACTCTCAACCCCCTTATGCGCATCCTCAGTCCTCTAATATCGAAAAATAATAAAACCAATCTAAAAGTAAAACTTCTAATTTACAAAACCCTCCTGAAACCTATTTGGAATTATGGAATACAGATCTGGGGCTTAGCAAAAATATCCAATACCAATGAAATCCAAGTATTCCAAAACCTAGCTCTTCATCGACTCCCCCATGCATCACCCGTACGTTTCAAACCTAACATTAAATAATGATTTTCACATGAAAACCATCAACGAAAAAGCTCAATCCTTTTACTTGCGCTTCCGCATCATTCGACTTCTATCCCACCAAAATCCTCTTATTAAAAACCTCTCATTTCCAACTCTCCCAGGAAATCCAAGGCGCAGGTTAAAAAGGAAATGGTGTCGTGACCTCTTACAATTACCAATTTAAAATATACTATATACATATTACATGTATAATATATACAATTTCAAACATCAACAATTAAAAAAAAATATATATATATAAATAATGTATGCTAAGTGTTGCCAGTGGGCGGCTTCTTATCTAATTTCTCACGTCCTGTATTCTCTTAACACATAAGCTTATTGTACATTACTTGTATAGATTGCTTATTTCCAATAAAAAAAAAGGTGGGCAAGTGGGTGTCGCTCTGCTGTACAGTAGGTTACAAGTGGGTCACTGTATAATGGATGATATTAAATTTGAATTCAACGATATAATATCATTGTATAAGAAAAAGTCTATGTATAAGACATATTATATAACTATAATAGGTACCTATAATAAATTCCAAATTAATCATATCACAATATCCATTATAGGTACTTATAACGCGTAATACATCAACAAAAACCGTGATACTATCATAGTAGATATATAATATTACACTTTAGAAGTTTCAAGTACCCACGAATAATATTATTCAATCACAACAAAATAACTAAAATAGTTATTCTAGGTTTTTTAATATGTAATTTCGTCCCAAATTTGAACTTAAAATGACCATAAAAATAAACTGTGCTTGTGACCGTCCGGTAGAGATTTTTTTATTGATAAAGGTAGACAAACTTATGAGTAATCTTGTATTACATTATCAAATCTTAGATTTAAAAAGAAAATTTTTTACGAATTCTTAACTCAAAATAATTCGCTAATTTTCGTGATTTTTCCATATTTTTACAATTTTTGAACTTTAAATGCTTATAAAAAAAAATTATGACTAAGGATTTTTAATATTTTTCATCTGCCTTTGAAACAATATATTAGGAGCCTTCTATTAAATTTTCAAGCTTTCGCAACCAACAAATAAAATTTTATTGATATTTTTAGAAAAAAAACTAAAAAAAAAATGGAAAATGAAAATGTCCCTAAACAGTTCAAAATAATTCAAAATATTTTGAAAATGTTATCGTGTATAGAAAATGCAAATATAAATAACCAGTGAAAATTTCATGTATATACGTTCATTTGTTTTAGAGTTACGCCAAAAACCAAAATCGATTTTTTGGAAAACCAATTTTGAGTAAAAATTCCCGTTTTTCCTTAATTTGTATGTTGTTTTTCCCGGCGCTTGTGAAAACTACTGGGAAACTTTTGACCCCCCAAAGTACCAACTAGATTCACTTTCCTATCAGAAAAACTACTGATGAAGAAAATCCAAGCACTTTTACTGTCCTAAAACGTGATGACAGACACAAAAAAAAAAAAAAACACACATCATTGTAAAACCAATACATTCATCGCTCCGCTCAGAATCTAAAAAAAATAAAAATACAAATATATATTAATATAATATAAATAGCAATGTACTTTTATTACTATGGCTGGTATGTTTAGTATTGTTAACAGCATAATTTTGACTTTTACATAAACGTTTTAATAATACCTATATAGGTAATAATAATATAATAGTTTATTAATACAAAATTCTAACCTAACCTAACCGTACTAAAATCCGATGAATAAAAAAAACCAAATTTAACCATTTTTAAATTAGCCTGACATCTTCCCAGAGGTCTAATCGGCACACAAACATTCGTTTATATATATATTAATACAAAATAACAAACATGCATGATTAACCAAGATTAACCAATATATAATACACTGTTGCGTCACCGTTGTATTCTTTACATCCTGATTTTCTACTTTTCCGGTGGATCTAAAATTCTCGAGATTTGACCTTAGCAACACATTCAGTGATTCATTTTTATACTATAAATTATATTATTGATAGAATAGATATTACGAAACATTACAAAATAACTTATAGACTGCTCAGACTCAAGAATTCTTTACCGTTTAATGGTGAGCTTTTAAACAACTCATAACGTGTGATTTATGCAAGTTAATTGTTTTTAGTCCAAAGCTCTGGATGGTTTTATTAAACCATTCATGTTCGACTATCTTTACGACCAACATTTATTCTAGATTCTTTACATTTTACTTACGAGGAAACCATAAATTCAATATTGTCCGTCAGTTATTGGTGTAAAATAATATAACAAAACCTATGGCGGTTGGTTGTTGTCAGTTCAATCAAAGTTTTTAATATAACGAGGTAAAAAAATAAAAAAAATATATGATTAATTTTTTACCTGTAAACACCTGTTTTAAATCTCGAAATAAATAAAATATTTTGAAATGTACCTACTATAAATGTTTAAAATCAATATGTAATCTACAGACAACTGTCTCTATAATATACTTACTCGTATTATAAGATGTAGGAATTTATTAAACCAAATCTATAAGTTACTATATATAACTATAAACAAATTATGAATAATTTAACTTATAAAATTGTACTTTGTTAAAATTGTAAATATTTTCAAGTTAAAGTCAGCAACATAAACAAAAACCCAGATAATACACCAAAATATGAGAAAAAATGCCATTACCTCCATTGTCTTGTAGGTAAACGTAAACATAATGTTTCCTCTGACACGTTGCAAAGAAGGTAGGTAGTTCACTTAAGTAGCTTATTTCAGAATTCGTTAACGGAAACAAGGTAAATAGATTAAGTTCCCTCACACGTGCACTTAAGAGAATTTGAAGTGAAAATCGGCGTTCGTTTGGCAATCGAGTACAAAACCACATAGTAGGTTATTTTCTTTTATAATAAAATTAACATTGATATTTTTAGAAACTTGATGTGACAATAACTTACAAATGTTTACAAATTAGAACATCGATTTTTCCAATTGTTCTAATGATTGGTATAAAAAAAATTAGAAATGTGTTTAAAAGTGTAAAAATAAAAATTATCATACCTATAATTACATTCTTATTAAATTGAAATACTTAATGAATTATTATATTATCAAATTCAATGGTTTTCCAATCACAGTAAATAGATGCAACACTCTTATGGGTTAATAGCCAATTTGGGCGAATAGTATGAAAAGTTCACTATGCTTATAACAATATATTCTATGAATTCAGTTTACAGTACTATTTTACGATGTTTTTTTAATAGGTATCACGCATACAGGTTATATGAATAAATGAAATTATATAGGTAGACTACTGTTGTACGTCTGCACATAATATTATTATTATTACCCAATTTATATAAGGTTTAAGTTGAATGAAGTACTTATGTCTTGGTTGTTATAGATAATACGTATAGTTAATTATGCGTTTAATGTTTGTTAAATCAAAGTGTTATTTCTGAGATAAAAAACAAATTGGTGTTTATTGTTCAACGTAGGTACAATTGGTACATAATACATTATACAATTTTATTTCCTATAACAATAATTATACAACGTTAAACACTGAATACAAATTTAATAACTCCTTTAATCATGGTTTGTGGTAGAGGCACAGAGTTACAAAAATGTTTAATTTTAATATATTCTTACTAATAATTAAAATTAAAAATACCATTATGAACAATATAAAATAGTTAAAGATTATAAATATAAGGTTCTTATAAGAACATTTGTTCATTTTAATTTAATAAAAAAAAACCTACAGGCTTTCAAATTGTATAGGTTCATTATTTAATTTATATTGTAGGTAGGTCTCTAATGAATGATATTAGCATTTTAGATTATTCATGATAGATGCATATTATATTGCTTATCTGAGGCATTTTCAACCATCGTTAATGATCGGTTAATTCCCAAAACGCCTAAAACATAATCTAACACTTGAATCACACTAATTTAAGTTCTGTTCTAAAGCAGACAACAGTACATTAACAACATTTACCATTTAACGTTCACAAACGCCTCATTATTACTATTTACTAGTGATAGATTCATGACATTTTTGACAACATAATTAAATGTCTTATTCACAGACTGCGGTAAAACATTTTCAAAAGTCATTTACTGCAGTGGTTCAATACGTAATATTTGAACACTGCGAACAAATACAATGTAATAACAATTTATGGTTTTAATTTCATTCAAATATGTATCGACGATAAATAAAAACCATAGATAATAGAAGAATGGATCGGCCATGCAACCTTATCACACGGGAATTAATTAGAAAAATATTTTGAGGTTATAAAAGGCAATAGATAGATAATAATTTAATGCTATCAGTTTATCACAGAACAAAACATAGATAATATAGATAATATAGATATGATCTATGAACAAGACAAAGGATGTTATCTATTCTAATTTTTATATTTGAACATAACCTAACAAAATCGCCACTTGTGGGAGTGAGAAACTGCCTTCTCTCTCATACTTAAAAGACCGCGACCACTTGCGCTGTATGATTTAACATGGCCTATCCATTCTTCTATTATCTATGATAAAAACTTAGTTTCAATTTGTATCGCTGTATCATTTTATTTTGCCCAAGGAGGTTCAAATTATTTGTATAAAATTGTCTTTATTTAAAAGCGATCAATAAGTTGCTTTAATATATTTTGTTTTATTTAAATTATGTATCTGTTAACAATATTCTAGGAAAAAAATTGTATTTAGAATAATATTATAGTAGTCTAGCTGATCCTATTCACTTCGTTGTCCGTAAAAAATTACAACTCTTAAAAAATTGTTGATTCTCCTCTTGATGTATAACTCGCTGCAGTATGTGAATCTCAGCCACTCTGATGGGCAACCTGACCACGTTGGATCGCGGAAAATGTGCGACACCATATAATATCAAGTAGGCAATCCACCTGCTATAAGTGCAACTCAGCCATCTTGGTAGGCAATATGTGAAATTTCGATTTGTTGCATGCTTGTACCTGATCTTCCCGAAAACCCAATGGCTAACAATAATAAATAAATACTCATTTCTTCTAGCTATTTCTCCTATAATCAATAGCGACCATACTTAAACAAAAATGTCCTTCTTAAATCTCAAAATCCCTGTTTGATCACCCGGGTTGGAATTACCGGGTCCAATTGTAAATCTAAACCATTCAAGGACCCCCTCAAGCGACAAGCATACACAAACAATTTCATCTGTATATCGGTATAGACGTTTTGGAGGAGTTAGAATACTTAAACACGGATAGAAAAAATATTAAGATAATAATATATTATAGTAGGTTGCTAGGTAGGTACCCACTTATTTTATATTTGTTTAAATATTACATTTTTCAATTTATTTTTTTATAAAAAATCATTGGGAAGATATACACAAAGTTGGACAGTGTCTTAGATACAATTGTATCCTGTATCTTGTATCGAGATATTATTACATGAAGTATAAAGTATTTTATAAAATAATTTTACCTGAAGATACTCGATGGATTAATGCGATACAATTCTGTTTTTACTATTCAAATTATTATTTAATACAAAATGTAAAGTATTATTTAATAGAAGTAAATACTTATTTTACGAATATAAATTCAGATATTTTCTGTAGGCTGTAGGTTGTTGGAAATTATTTTTCAATCCATAACTGATAAATTATAATACATAGTTATATCTAGAACATACGCACATTGAATGGGACATAACGTTTTTACTGTACGTATGTACCTTATTAGATATCTGTAATTTTGTACATGTAGGACGTATAGTACTAAGTCTACCTTTTGCGTGATTATTTTGTTATGTTATTATTTTGTATTTGTGTTAATGTAATATGGACAGTCTGCGTTTCGGTCGGCCATCGGTGAGGACGTGCTCGACTCTCATATAGGTACGGCTTTCATTGTAATAAGGGTACTATCAGTATCATTACTGAACAGTTTCATTTTATTATTTTCTTTATTATTCCCACTACATATCGAAGAAGCCATCCCAGCAATAATAAATATATTTTTTAAAAACCTGTGACTAATTGTATTCAAATGTATCATTATGTATCAAGTATAGAGTATCTAGTATCGCGATATTGCTTTTTCAGCCCAACCCAGGATATGTATAACTGTTGAGATAGGTACGCTATTGTTGTTATGTTTTTGAAATAATTTTTCTTTTTTGTAAACATGTTTAAAAAAAATGTACAAAAAAATATCTACCCACGTGGCTACAAAATCTGTTTAGTACCTAAAGTATAATATTTTCTGCCAAGTTATAAATTATAATTATTAACCCTCTCATACAACCCTAATTAGCTTAAAATGCATTATTATACTTCAATACTATATACTTATTATGACCAAAAGAGATATACAAAATATAGTGTACCTATATCTAATCGTTTTAATTAATAATTATGAGGCATATTATGTATTTAATATATATTTTACAGGTATTTATTAAATTGAGAGTAAAGCAGAACAAAATAACTATTACACCATGACTATCAAAACGTTAAACAATGAAAATTAATTATGCCTATAGAGTAGGTATATATATATATATATATATATATATATATATATAATATCATTACCTAGTCTGTCGAAATATCTTGGTATTTAAATATTGATGAAATAAAATAAGCTGTGTAAATAAATCACCGTAACATTAATTCCAAATTTGAGTACAATTTTCCTTCAGTGTCCAATTATTATAATCGTTTGTAATTTGGAAGATTTTGACTATATTAAATATTCCATTATAACTTATTAAGTTAGGTATTGCTTGTAGAATAAAGTATTATATTCGGAATTGATTTTAGAAAATTATTCAAATAACCAGTAATACACTTAAAATTATTAATCTATAACTATTATAATCAAATTGCTCTACTTATTGCTCTACTTATACATTTCCATCAACATGCAAAATATTTACATAAAATAATAAAAAGAGCCGATCTGATTTTTAAAACTATTGCAAGTCATATACCAAACCACATAAGAGTAGTCTATTCATCTATACAAAATAATGTAATATGTTAAAAATCAATGGTTTTTAATGAGAATATTGAGATCGATGTGCGTATAGTGACATTAATGGATAGCTCAATGCACATACGTCAGAAAATAAAGATGTTCTTTTTATAAGGTTTGTATTATAAAAAAATTGAGTTGAGAGAATTTTGGGATTCCGAAGAAAAAGGTTGTTACCTACTATGATACATAAGGGCAGTGAGGTAGAATAAATTTATATACAAAAAATGTAGGTCGATATTATGTGGCTAAAGATTTGAGAAATGCTTTGTGTTAATAACATTCCAAATATCTACAATAAACGCTATCCAGAATCCTTTTACTGGATTGATGCCTAATATATATTATAATTGTAATTGTAGTTGTCGTTATTTTTATTATGGTACGTTTTGTTTTTATTATAATATTATTGTCAAATGTCAAATATATTTGCAATTCTGAACATATAACAATGGAATTCAGAATCACGTTGATTTTCCAAGTATATATTTTAAAGTTTCACTCAGAATCTAAAATTATAATTAAAAAAATATATATATATATTTAATACAATATATTATCAATAAAGATAGTAGTAGGTACAATTTGTTAAATTTTACCTGTATTTCGTTGATAAATATTAGCTTAGAAATTTCCAATATTATCACTTATATTTTTCCTTTTAGTTGTTTATTTAATGGTATTATTATTTATATAAAAATAAAAACATTATTATTCTATATACTCTAGATGAATTGCATCGGTGGGACAAAAGGTTAGATATAAGGAATAATACCGGCAACAAAACATTTCCCAATAGCACGTGCAGTAGATAATTTTGACCACCCACCACCTACCACTCAAAACTTAATACTTTATTGTACTTTTGTGTACACACATTATTGTTAAATCTATAGATTATTACACTCCGCTCAGAATTTAATAGACTAATAGATTTTCGTAACCTTTGAAAACTAAAATTATTTATTCAAAATAATAAAATTGATATAATTTTTATAATAACAATTTAGGAATATTATAATAGATAATTTAAAATTTTACTACGTTATCAATTATTAAAACTAAATATTATTCATCATGTTCCTGAGTTCGAGAATGTTCAAAACACGAGATGTGTTTAACGTTAGAAATTTATCTACAATGTGCTTATTTGACAAAATGTTATCTACATTCAATTTTGAAAACCATAAATAAGTATTTAATTTAAAATAAAATGATTTATATGTCTTTTATGTTTTATGTGATATGAAAATACAAAAAATAATATCATAGGGGCAACTACACTTCTAAAACATGGGGTACTATTGTAAATGCCTCACAGTTCCATGGAGGCTTTGTCCACCACACTCCCTTCTATTAAAATAATACATAATCTTAAAAGTTATAAATCTACAATAATCAATGTCTATTTTTTTTCATTAAATATTTCATAACTTATAACTTAAGATTGATGGTATTTCAGGATAATAATGATAGTTAGAATTATACCTAAAAAAACTAAGGGTGCTAAATTTCAACTTGGGCGTGCTATAGACTTTTTTACACCCTCCTCTCGCCTAGTTAGGTCAATGAATGTAAGTCAATGTTATGTATTTATATGGTTATAGACATTTTAGAAATTAAATAAATAACAGAATTTGCATTCCAAATAAATAAATAATAAGCGAAATCCAGAATCCCTTTTCTAAATCTAAACGAAATATATTATTATTATTATTATTATTATATTTTAATTGTAGTTGTAAGTACTTATCGTTTAACGTTAAATCGTTAAACGCATTTGTTTTTATTATAATATTATTGTCAAATAAATCTGCAATTCTTAACGTACTACGGAATTCGAGACCACTTCAAATTGCCAAGTGTATAATTCAAAGTATGTAGTTTGGTAACTTAGCACGAATACAAACTAACAGCTAACCACAACTAAGAAACATTTTTAAAAAAAACCTATTTTAAAAAATTATTAGTCTTCAATTGAAAATCCCTAGCATTTCTAGGCATAGTACCTAAATTTTTTTTTTTTTGTCATATTTGTTTTTATTTGTACAATTTGTATACAAATATAATTACAATAAGCACAATGGAGGGGAAATACAATTATAGGGCATTGGTCATGGTTGGCTTGAAGAAGAAGCTATTCATTAATAGCACTTCGTAAAGTATCTAAATAAGAAAAAAAAAAAAAAATTTCTCAATGAAAATACCATAATCTCTATTATTATACACATTACAAGGTGAAATAAACAAATGATTTTAGTGTTTAATCATAAATATCACAAAATATATAGGTTTTAAAATGGAGTTGACTAAAACTAACAAATAACAAATACAAATATATTTAGACATTTATAGGATATTATTCTCATATGTTTATTATTTTATTTTAATAAAACAGTTTTTTTTTCACGGAATAACGTGTTGAATTACAAATAAACTTATTTCATTTCATATGTAGAATTATTATGGGTAGGTACCGAATAAAAGTAAATCGTTTGATTTTTTCATTGTTATATAAAAATAGTTAAACTTATAAGCAATTGAAAACGATTATAAAACACAATTTTACCTTCAGACTTTAGTACAGCATGTCCGAGGATACTAATAAATACCCTACTATGTACTAAATGATTGGGTAGAAACCACGGGTCTGTAATTAAATTGGCAATCGTCGTAACATTGCTTAACAAAACGCTAAACTTGCATTTAATCTCTCTGTCTATCTCACACATTACAGGCGAAACACAATTTTGTGGCTTCATAAATAATCCTCTTTAGAAGAGAAAATTATAGTAGCTCGGGGAGGTACCTACCGAATGAAAAATGACCATATTATAAAGTAAAAAATTCCAAAGATTTTGATATAACCAAAATAAACAAATTTTACCGAAATCTAAAACATTGTATAACTAAAACATAATCAATCAATTATAGCAGGCGCGGATACAAGGGGGGGCCATGGGAGCAATGGCCCCCCCCCAAATCTAAAAAAAAAAGATGAGGCCGGTGAAAAAAATAATAACATTGATAATAGAATAGATCGAATTATTCTTATTAAATATTTCTATATTAGATTATAATGTTTCGTAAAATTGATATTGGTTTTCGGACAATTCTATTTATAGAATTTTCTGTAATTTTTAATTGCGTCGGCGACCGGCGTGGCGTAGGCTAACGATGCCGTGACCGTTCACGTTATCGTCATAATCGCAGATATTACATTTACCATTAATTCTATTGCTACAATATTGAATATTATATAACATTATCATTTTTCTACGGGATGCGGACAGCGTTCAACGCACTGCGATAAAACGATTTATATTGAAAAAAATATTGACGATTATACGAAGCGTGAACTTTTAATAAATCATTGGGTACCACCGACAAACTACGTATTTCCTTTCTCTGAGCATAATACAAATGGTAAAATAATACGTCGATTTATTGGGCAACAACATTTAAATAATTTTAAATGGTTAGTATTTTCACCATCAAAACAAGGTTTATATTGCAAATATTGTCCTTTGTTTAATGTACAAAAACAAGGTGGTTTTCAACGTAATGTAGAATTAAAAAAATTAGTTACTCAACCATTGACAAAGTTTGCAAAATTACAAGGAAATACAGGGGATTTACATGGACATGAAATCACTAGATATCACAATAAGTCTGTCCAAATGGCTGAACTTTTTTTACAAAATTACAATAATCCCAAACTTCAAATACACAATTTATTAAATACGAAACGAATGCAAGAAATAAAAGAAAATCAAGAAAGACTTATTCCAATCATAGAAAGTATAATATTTTTGGGAAGACAAAACATCCCCTTTCGAGGGCATAGAGATGATGGCTAACTAGATTTACCGTCTACCATTGAAGATGGAGGAAGTTCAATAAACGAAGGTAATTTTAGAGAGCTTTTAAAATTTCGAGTCAAAGCCGGAGATTCTACGCTTGAAAATCATCTGAAAAATTCTTCTTCGAAGGCAACATACATTAGTAAAACAATACAGAATACGAACGTTAAGATCAACAATGTGTGAAACACGCTTGACTGGACTTGCATTATTGAACATCCACAGGGACATAGACATCGATGTTGAAAAATTAATTGAACGTTTCTCCAAAAGCAAAAGAAAAATTCCATTTGCAATTTGAAAACCATAAGTCATAAGAAAATTAAGCTGATTTTAAGTTGTACATTTGATTAGAATTTATCGTAAATTATTAACTATAGTAAAATTTAGCTTAAATGTAGAAAAAGTAATGTAATTAAATATTTTATAACCAATAAAGTAAAATTGAGTAACCTAAATATTTCAAAAAAAAATTTTTTGTTTAATTATTTTTTGGTCTTTTTAAAGGTAACCTAATCATCATTATCCTGATGTCGAACAATATTAACATATTAAACCCTGATAAACTTTATTAATAATATTTGATGCCCCCCCCATAAATCTGTTCTGGATCCGCGCCTGATTATAGTCACTAATACGGTTTAATTTTTTTAACTATAAGCACTCATTAGCTAAAGAATTATTAATATGTATTTTGTTTATTTGAACTATGTAATTACTATAATTTTTTGAAATCAAATCATACTTTTGATAAGATTTAGTTTTTTTGAATGACAGCATATAATTTTAATTTCATAATTAGAATTAGAATATGATTAGAGATTCTCAAAGTGTAAAAAAATACGGATAATTTTACAGAAATTTCGAAAATATCTCGGTATAAATCTTTTAAGCTGAGCACTTATTCTTTTTTATTTTTTTTTATTAGAAAACAAGAATACCTACAATAGGTAATATGAGGGGTACAAGTAAACAAGACGGAAGGAATGATAGGAGGGGGGTCCAATGACCCTACTTCAATTGCACGTATTCTTACATTTTTTTTCCGAGACTGTTTGTTTATCTAATTATCAGCATATTTTCTAAAAGCTTAGTTAAGCTACTGTAAAAATAAATAAAAATAATCTATTAATTTATCAAATACTTCACAAGATTTTTAAAATATATACCTCGCAACTTGAAATACCTAATTTGATCTTTATTACTACACCCAAACGGAAGATGAATCTGTGTAGAACCTAACACTATTCAGGGTCAAAGAATAAGTACCTAATGTAAATTAAATACATAGTTGAAAAAGTTTCAAGAGGCCACGAATAATAGTTTTAAATTGCAACAAAATAACGAAAATAGTTTTTTCCTCGTTTATACACCTAATTTCATCTAATAAACTGTGTTCTTAGTTTTTATATTTTTTACTAGCTAACCCGGCAATTGTTGTTTTTCCATATACTTCTAGTGAATTATGTTGTATAAAAAATAACTAACTCTCGCCTGGCCTAGCACCAATTAACGCCTTTAGATAAATTCCAGAGTGATAATACATATATTGTTCAAATTTAAATGTGATTTATTTGAATGGAACCTAAATCTGTAGAGAGTGATATGATAAACGATGTTTTTCGTTTTGTTTACCAGTGCAAAACTAACAACGAAGACGGTTTTAAAATACGCGAACTGGCAACGTACAGCTAACCGCCTGAAAAACATGAAAATTTGAGATTGATCCCACAGACTTCCAACGATTGGCCTTGTGATTTATTGATTGTCATCACAAAAGCCAATTGATCGGGGAACTGAATGTTGTCTCGAGAATTCAGCAGCCGATTGGTCGTTCTGCAACGTGACTCTTATGTATTATATCAATTTCAACATCTTGACATGCCACCACAAGCATGCATTAAATTCATCAGCAGCAGTAGATTTCGGGATGACGGTAAGCGTTTGATGTATATATATTATATTTCAAATCCCCACCAAATAGTTTCGAATCACCTCGTAAATCCTTCATCGTTCTGTCAACTGCCTCCAAAGCTCGTTTATGCGCCATCGTGCATCCATCCCAAATGATGATTTTGCATGCTCGCATCAACTTCGCTGTCTCCGAATTCTTGGTCACTGTGCACGTTGGCTTGTCAACCGTGAGAAGATTCATCGGCAGCTTCAAAGTGAAATGTGCAGTTCTACCTCCTTCCAACAATGTGGCAGCAACTCCAGATGATGCAACAGCCAACAAAATTTGAGATCTTGACCGAATTGTCGACAGAATCAACAAAACGACGAACGTTTTGAATGTCTCGCTGGGAGCATCGAGAAAGTGAATGCCTCCTGTTCCATTGTAAACAACCTGCATCAGCGAATCGTACGCGATCTTCTGCTCGGTATTATACAGCGGCACATTTGTTCAGACTCTTTCAGCCAGCTCATCTCGATCATAGTCTTGCCCCCGTTGCAATTCACAATTGAATGTATCGTGCATCGAACTATTTGAGGCTTGCATTCCCAATTTCGACAACCGACTGCCGTATATCGTATATGAGAACTCATAAGTCTCGTCTTTATTTTCAAGATCGAAAGTCGAACTTGTCGTGCAAAATGTCATCAGACTTCTCGTCCTTGTATTTGTATCACAAAGTGGTTCTCCCTCACATAAACTAATTTTATTGTGCACTCTCCGGAGTATAATAAACAAATAATAAAATATTGTTACTTAAAAAGATAAATATTCATTGCACATTATCTAACTATATAAATGTGAAATTAAAATCTCTGTACAGGCTTAACTCTAAAATATACCCTTCTTATCAGATCTTATTGATTTTTTTTTTTTTTTTAATGAAAGAGTATTTCACGGAGAAGGTTTCTATGGAAGAACATTTTAGGAAAATCCACCGGAAAAGTAGAAAATATGGATGTCAAAAATACAATAGTGGGGCCATTTGTCCAGAAATATATTAACTAAATAATCAAATAAACATTTAGTTTATTGTTGCAGATTAAAATAATAATAGTGTATAATATATTGGTTGCTATTGGTTAATCGGGTATGTTTGTTGATTTGTATTATTATCTTTTGTAAATATATATATATATATATAAATTAATTTTTATGGGTAGGTAAGATAGGCTAATTTAAAAAGTTTTAAATTTGTATTTTTTTTATTCATCGGACTTTTAGTACTGTATTATAATGTCATTATTTAATGATTTATCATTGAACTCAAACTACGAGTTCACCTATTGTACAGCAAAGTGAATCGTTGACTTTCAAACAGCAAGTGGTTTAGGGATTTAACCTCCCTCCCACTTATAATATTTTTTTTTATACTTTAATATTTATTGACTTCCACTCCAGATAATCACCCACCCCCTTCAAATAAACGAATTCAGCGGACGCCACTGAAACGAATACTACTACTTCTTACTAAATATAAAAATAATTGTTATTGTTTTATCAATACATTTTAGATGTTTATTAATATATGGATTGGTTTGTACTTGTAGTTTTGAGTTGAAATATTTGGAATAGGGACTATGTACATAATATTGTTATTGATAGTTATTATGAAATTTACGATAATTGTTATGAAGGTATAAAAAAAAATATGAATATGCTTATATGGTTTGGTCATAAAATATGTCCTTACATAGAAATATTATGTTAGTGATTTTTATGGAGCTCCTTTGGATAGAGGTCAACGATGATATGCTTAGTTCTCTAAGGGGGTTTTTCAATAATATCAGTTTTAATAACATGTTTGGAATTTTGTTGTTTGAGAAAATGGTCCATTATTTTTACAATTGGGTTTTTAATACTTTTTATGAACATCGTTGTATTGTGTTTACAGTTATTTTTATGACTCACAAGGAAATTCGATCATTTTTGAAATTTTTTTTTATTGATATTATTCTCCTTTTTATGCACGGTGGACAATTAATGTATTACTTGAATTGCTTTGTTTATAAGATGAGGTTAACACTGTATACACATTATTTCCAATTTATTTTATTTATTTATTTGTTTGAATTTAACTTGGTTAATATTTTTTCCCCTCACTACCTTATGGTATATTTCAATAATTACTATATCTACTAATAGCAGTTACATACCTTATGTATATAAAGTACTAACATATTTTCCTTCGAAATTCTGGTTTCAATTTCTTGTTCATATTTTCATTCCTAAATATTATCTTAGTCTCTTTATTATAATATTATATAACATTTATGGATCAACAAATTGACAAAATTGACACACTAATTATATTACCTAATATCTAAAAAATTTGAACAAAAATACAAACTTTATTTGAGGACCTTAAGATGATTAAAAAATTATGTTTAAATTTATATTTATAATTTTTTTAATTTATTCTGTTAATAGTATTAACAACATAGAGTATCTACCTTAGCCTTTCAATTCATAACCAATTTTTATGCAAAGCACAGCGTTTGTAGAACTCCAATAGTGTATTACTAAAATCATTGTGTTGGCGCTTCAAATTAAATATCACAAATTTCTTAAGTATAATATAATAATGCCGACGATATTCTCTGACTGAGATAATAATAAACACCAAAAGACAAATTTATTGACTCTCAGTTTTTTGTAATTTGACACACACCGTTATGCCGATATATACAGTCTTTGGTTAGGTACCTAACTTCCTAATAATAATATTAAACATATTTAGTGTCTTAAGCCCAGTATTTATTCAAAAGTTAGTATTGCAGAATGGATTTTAAATACCTAATTGTACGACCTAAGCTTTTATGTAATCATTTTACACGCAATCACTGCTACAGGTATCTTATTTATTATGTTAATATACGACATATACCAATAGTAACAAATAGGCAATAAAAAAATCATAAAATATAGATACATACATTTCTAACTTGGTTTTTTTTTAAACTAAAAACCATCCAATTATTTGTATATATTCAGTAACCGATGTTAGAATTCTATAATAGTGTAATATATACCATTATACCTAATACTTCTTAATCTTAGGGGAGATATATTTAACATGTTCAATTATTATTTTATTTGGATTGTTTTAACATCCTTACCTCCATTAGTTTGTCTTCACTAGAAGTTCGTCCAGACTTTGACACCTAAAATAAGTTTAAAGTATGAATTAATTAACTTCTTGTATAATTCGACTGCCAATTTATATATTTTAATATTTATACGTATATAATAGGTACTAATCGAATATGTAAATTTCTTTTGTGTGATTCTTTTGAGAGTTTATTTTCTTTCATAAATTGTCGATGTGTGACAATCATTATTTTGATAATAACCTGGTAGTATTAGCATATTGTTATACCTATTGTATTTAATATATGGCATAATTTGCATCTACATTAATATGATTACAATACGTTGCAGTTTATTTCTAAACAGCTCTAAATTCCAATAATTGAATAATTTTTAAAGTTGGTACATAATATAGCTTATTACTTATTCAAAAATTATTTCTTTCATCCTAGGTACCTACATAATATGAATACCTCGATATAAATTCAATAAAACGTTATGTTCATTTTATTTGTGTTCAATATACTAGTGGTAAAATTGATAAGACAGGGTATAATGTAATCAGGACATATTATAGTAATGCACATGTCAAAATTAAATTGTTTTTAGACGAAGAGGTTCTTGAGAGCTTCATTTAAAATAAAAATTATTGTTTTATATAATAAATTATGTTTCAAACAATTATCAAGCGTATAATATTATGCATCTTGATAGTATTTATTTTAATTATTGTGATTTATTTTATCACGAAAGGTACTATTTTAAATATTAATTTTTTATAAAAATAATTAACAAAAGTATGTAACAAAATAAGTATAAGTAATACATAACTGTTATCTAAAATAAATTTAAAATTATAGGTATATTATTTGGTAAGAAATTTAAATGCACTTATGATCTAATAATAATTTAAAATGTTTAAGTTTTTTTAATTAATGTTCGGCTCATCCAGAAACATATTATTTATTAGGCACTTATTTGTAGACGTCTCAATTTCATAGAGTGAAATTATTATAATACATTTTATATAAGACTCATTGTCTTCGATTATTTTAACAAATCATTTTGGTTTTTTTATTATTTAAATAATAAATATGATTATAAATTGATCACGTATAAGCTACAATGTAAAGCAGTTGTAATATATTATATCATAATTTCATAAATTGAAATCTCTTATAAAGAAATATATCTTGCTATATTAGAAAAGAGTACCTTTCGAAATTATTAATCTGAATCCACCAATGAATAATTTGTTGATGAATACAATATTTCAATATTATCATACATAATACATCATTCAAATGCAAAAGTTTCTATTAAACAATTTAATGGTAATTATGATGTCAAGTATACATTTTTGAATTCGTCACTTTGGTATTCAACCCCAAATTAATAGATAATACATTTTTAAACTGCAGTTTTGCATTATAATTAGGTTTCGAAATTGTGGATTGATAAGGAAAAAAATTGATTAATTCAAACAAGATGTGCAATGAACTTTACCTACTCCTATTTCCGTAGTAAACTTCGACTCTGGATATTGCATACAATATATTAAAATGTAGCGGAGACACATGTCATTTTATTTCACTAACACTTTAGAAGTTCATGAACTGACGTAAGTACTGGATCTATTCCCCAATGATTCACAAACGTCACTATTATTATATGGTTATTTAGAACGTACATTTGGAAAGTCCAGAATTCAAACATAATATTATGTTAAAATATAACACAAATGAGAAATCAACAGTGTTGAGCCGAGATAAATATAATTTTATCTAGATAAATTATCGGATAAATTTTTTTATTTCACTTTCCTTAAACTCGTAGCAATATAATAAAACTTAATAGTATGTTATCGAAAATGTCGATAGTTATTTGCAAATACTACTACCTACTTAACTAATTACTTAATTGTCTACATATATATTCTATAATAGTTAAAAGCCAAATTATCTGGATAAATTCATCTAGATAAACTCAACACTACAAATCAACCATTCGACTCTTAGTATTAAAAAAATACCCAAAAATAAGCATTCATAAACAGTGTTCGATATGCCAGAACTTTATTGTGACTACAAGTACAAATGTGACACACCACTATTGTTTCGTATATTTCACATTGTTATGTACAATATTATAATATATAATTTGAATATTACGATTCAGTAAGTCATAATATATAACGAAACTAATATTTTAAAGTAGTTATCTCCACGAACATCGACCTGAGCTCAACTAAGTTATTTCCGTGAGCACACAGCATCACTTCATGGACATTAGCAGTTACCAAAAAACGTAAGTGCACACAAAAACATACAGAATACTAAATTGTAGTATAATAAAGATATATTATGTATAAAATTCCCTAAATATGGGAGGGACCAGTGTTGTCATCCACTCACAGTAACGAATTATATTTTGTGTCTATCTCACAGCCCACCGCGGTATCAAATGACCAACGGTATCCATGAAACAAATATAAACACTACACTCACGTTGACCTAATATTTATGTATGTTATTATAGTTCATCGACCTCCTAGATTAATCCAGTTAATTTTATACATTCCATTCTTATACTTATCTGCAATTTACACAGTTAATTTTTAGCTCTTTAGGTATGTTTATTTATTTATTTATTATACTATGACTGTAATTAAAATATTATACAAAGATAAAATAATAATTGTACTTAAATTATTTCCAGAAGAGCGTTACCAATGAGATAACTATTCATATTTCGTGTAGTATTATAACTATTACCTAATTATATTATATGTATTGTATCTGTTATAGGTACATATTATTTACTTACATTTGAATATTACCTATAGTACACAATTAAGCATACATTTTATTTTATATTTTTTACTATAAATAATAAATATAAATTATTTTCTTATAATTTATATGTAAATTCAAACAATCTGTGTAACTAGTTAAATTTAAGCTTTAAGTTAACCTTTTACACACTACTTTTACACTAAGGCAAGCACCTTGTCCAAATGTGCAACATTATGGCATCTCTTCATCACCCTCAGTAAAATGCCTTGGTCTAACACACGATCAACGCTTAACTTGGGCTCAACATCTACGTGAAAAAAGACTATCCCTAAACAATCGACTTAAGCATTTACTTGATAACAAAGCCTCCAATATTAATACCAAACTCATCATGTACAAAACCTTATTAAAACCCATCTGGACATACGGATTGCAGTTATGGGGAAATGATAAAAAGTCTAATCTGAATAAGATACAAGCTTTCCAAAATATGACCTTAAAGAAATTAGTTAACGCTCCTCCATACATATCAAACCATACCCTACATACAGATTGTAACTTAAAAACTATTCATGAAGAAGCTAAACGTTTTTATAAAAAAATTCATAGCTGTTTATCTTAACATTCAAATCCTCTCATCGAGAACTTATCATCAATCACAATTCCAGGTAGCCCCCAAAGGCGACTCAAACGTAAATGGTGCAGAGATTTATTACTTTAAATATATAAAAAAAAAAAACTAATATAATTAAATCACACAAGATTTAAACCAAGTCGAAAGTGTAATCAGTGGGTGGTTTCTTTCCCCAAATTATTAATCCATGTTATTTGTTCCTTCTAATCACACAAATATTTATTATGTCCAAGTATAGATTGTATATATCCTTCTAAAAAAAAAAAATTAACCATTAAAATCAAATCATAAAAAGTATCTATTTGATCTATGATAACACTATTTAAAATCATTAATTTGTTGGTGGGTAGTACGTATTTAATTCTATATGACATATGTATCAAATTGTGTTACGTAAGTATGTACAAATTCTGCTGTCGATATTCTACAAAAATTTTTCCTAGTGCAAAATGGGAAATTATTAATTACATTTTTATATACATGTATATAATATAATCTATTATACGGGTTTCTCTTTATAAAACTGTTAAACTGACCTTAAACATGAAAATAAATTGTCATAAACATTGATGTCTTTATACGGGAAGCACCACTTCCTTTTAAGGATAATTATATTTGTGGACACGGTGGTTTAGGTGTATAAATAACAACATTTTGATAAAAAGCTTCCATGTTTTTCTGTGAGATGTGCCATATTATCTTTCTTACCATCAAGCTATTCATTTGAAGTTGAAATTAAATTGTTATATTTTCTATAGTACATTTATCAGGTTCTCCATTGTGAAAATGTGTTCGTATTAAACATCGGTTTGACCAAGTTTAATTTGTTAAGTATAATAATAAATCATTTTCCTTTTAAATATTATAATACTAATATGATATGATGTAACATTGTAATTTATTTCTGGTACACATTATACATATTATACATGATATATTATAGAGACTTTTATGAATTAAAATACAATTTAATTGTGTACATTTGGTATAATATCATATATTAAAATAGGTTAGTAGTGCAAAATTATTATTTGGGAAAGCTTAAATAAAATAGAATATTTATGTCAGTACATATCACAAAATAAAATTTAACATGATAATAACATAAGACTGAAAAAATATAACATTAATAATTGTCATTAACTTAAATAAACCTACGTTTGGTTTAAAAACTATTAGCCTATCATTTTTACCGTACCGGAAAAAAGTTCAAATAATACAATAATACTGTTAAAACGTGTGTAAATAAACTTCAGAAAGTAAATACGATTGTTGTTTGTTTATTTGTTGGAATGTGTAGATAATAAATTAAAGTTATACTGCAATGAATAAAACGATGAGTATGCAACACCAACACACGATAACAAGACCCTCGACGACAATGATTGTAATAATCACCATCTATATAATGTTATTATCATTGATCAAAATCTCTGGCTACATTCCACTATCATATCAAACTGTATTATACCCACGTGGTAGTTTAAAAATAATGTCTAGCGATTTTATTATACACTATCAAAGATGAACTGATACATTTAACAATAACAATACATTATCGAAATAATGAGTATTGCTGTCAGAAATTATAAAAAAAAAGATCTTATTATAATACACGGATACGTAGAATGAGATAGTATAATGTATTGTCTACCGACGAACTTATAGTATTATATTATTTTATTCAAAATCTTTATTCCACATTGCCAATTCTACCAGTACACAGGACTTTGTAAATTTACATTTCATGTTGTATACATGGTCTAGTAAGTAGAATAAAAAATACAAATAAAAATAACTATATTTCATATTATGTCTAAAATTTAAAAAATAACTAATTTCTACATGGATTGATGGTGCCAAAAGAAAAATATTAAATTAACCTTTATAGAATTCCTACCCAATTTTTTGAAGCACTAATAAATTGCGCACTGTTGCATTTAATTTGAAAACATGAAAAACTGACCATTTTCTAAATTTTATAATGATTACCTATACTGCTATACAGTATGATATTATACATATAATACTAATACTCGGTATTACTCAACCAAATACTAAATTAATTAGATTTTAATATGATTACAATTCTATTTATTTATATATTTATATAAAAACTAGCTGATCCCGTGCACTTCGTCGCCCGTTAAATGTATCAACTCAATATGACTCAAACTTTGTTCAATTCATTATTCAATATTCGGTGTATGGTGTTCAAAATTTATCTTATCTTTTCCGTTGCCCGGAATAAAAATTCTGAATCGCAGCAGTACATTATCAGGTAGGCAATCTACCTGCGGTACATCGCGGACCCCGCGCCCGTGCTGTTTGTACGGAAGTGTATGATTTAACTCTTAAGTACCTATCAAAGTTATACCAAGTTTATTTTGATATAATACTGTGGATTAATATAACAAATTTGGTTGCTCGTAAAAATCGCAACTCTTAAAAAAATTATGATTGTTGAACTCCTTTTGGGTGTAACTTGCTGCGGTAAGTGCAACTCAGCCACCCTGGTAGGCAATGTTCAATAATTCGATTTGATGCAAGCTTGTACCTGATCTGCCCGAATAACCAATGGCAACCAATAAATAAATGCTAATTTCTAATGTAGACTGTAACCAATGGCAACTATAAATAAATAAAAATAAAATTTCCAATTTCTATCGTGAATCTCAATGTCCCTGTTTCAGCACCTATTTAAAATGCGAATTTTGGCAAATCCTTTCTTAGCGCACGTCTATATTATAATAGCTATCTGTATGCCAAATTTCAGCCAGATCCGTCAAATGGTTTGAGCTGTGCGTTGATAGCAGTCAATCAGCTTACTATTAAAAAATAAGGGTTGATCGTAGAAGGGTGTATGTATTTTTGTATGTTGTATCTATTATTTTTTTTTTTTTTATATATTATAACCAATACCTTAGCAACCATTTATAAACAATTATTTCTACCGTAAATTATCAAAATCCCTGTTTGAGCACTTCTTTTATTTTTTTCTGGACAACCCTTATCACTTAGGGGTATGAAAAATAGATGTTAGCCGATTCTCATACCTACTGAATATGCACAAAAAATTTCATCAAAATCTGTCAAGCCATTTCGGAGGAGTATGGCAACGAAAACTGTGACACGAGAATTTTATATATTAGAGTATTTAAATATTTAAATTAAAAATGTTGTCCAAAATAAAACAATTGAAATAAACGAAGAGACGAAGACGCAAAGTTGTATTAAATCTCCTCAGAATAAGTCATACACACTACACACAGGCCCATCATATAAAAAAAAAAAAGGGCCACCAAGAACATCCCAAACATGCAGCTATCCAACTTCAGTCAAACACATAATCACAGGTTGTAGAGACACACTAGAGGCCAGACGAAAATTCGGCAAACCCGAGCAACATCACGACTCACTAGGCACCGACGAAGACTCAATTAAAAAAATTTTTATATTTATGAAAGCTATTAAATTGTACAATTTAGTTTAAGTACTTTAAGCATATTGTAATACAAGCCAATGGTTCTGTTATCGAAGCTTCGAATGTAATAAAAATATATAAATAAAAATAATAAATTTTTCATCATGATTGGTATATTTTGTACATATCTACATAATTATTTTATGTCAATTATTTTAATAAACTTATAAAATTAGCCCATTATAAAATATTCACTTAAAAATCAAATTCTACTGTATAAGTTGAACAACTCTACATTATTAACGTAGTATAAGTTAATACCCTTCTATCGTCTTATTTAATTATTTTTGGACTTTAACATGTCACTGGTGACTGGTTATGTGATATTTGTTGAAAAATATAAAAATTACTGTCTCTTTTTTTATAATACATCATACTATTTACCAACACCGAACATGACACATTTATAATATTAATTACGTAAAAACCATATTATTTGTTTGTCTTTCATGGTTCTCCGCTAAAGGTTGTCAACTTAAACTTACTTAATAAATAAACTATTTAAAAATCTAGAGCAATAAATACATTTTATAAGTCAACGTGAAATTTCTAATTTATTAATGGCTTTAGTTGTACATTAACACATTTTATTTGAAAGTACAAAAGTACCAAAAATCATCACGTTTTTCAATTTTTATTTTATACTAAAAATGTTTTACTATTGATCATCTTACGTTATATTATGGAATACAAATTAAGAAATTATTTTTATACTTATTATTATTTCATTAATTTTGGATGATATTAAATTTATCGTCCAACTGGTCAGTTCGATAAATTTGATAGCATGACATAGCATTAATAATTCAACCCAATTGAATTTTTCGTACTTCAGCAACCTTTTAAAATTAAATCACTATAGATTTTTAAGTATTTTTATTTTTAGTTGAAGAATATCAAATAATTGTAACATAACATTTTAAATTAAAATGTGAACGGGAAATGAATTCGACTAAAGTTAAAGCCAAAACCATATAATATGTAGGTACATGTAATTATGTATTTATTATTTAAGTATAATAACTATAAATGTGGCTTATAGCTGGTATAATAGTTAAAGGTGAATAGTTCAAATAAAACATTTTATAAATATAGATAAAGCCTTCGAGACTCAAAAAGTATAGATTTTATAAAATATATTTTTATACTATCTTGACTTTCAAGAGTCATGAGTGTGGAACGATAACTATTTCAAGAAAAACAGTCATAAAGTATTCATGTATTTTCCTATTACTGAAAAACCAGTAATTACCAACGATAATAATATTTTATTTCGTTTTGATGTTTCAAAGTATACCTAAAACAAATAAGAGCATGAAATAAGATAAACGGTAAAAGCAAAACTTAGAATAATATGTGGAGACGAGGAGTCATAATATTATTCAATATAACCTATTTTAAAATATTTATTAACATTTACTATTAAAATTAACATTTAACATATTTTAACCTAATGCAGCACATTTAATATCCCCGAGAAAGAGAAAATTATAAACTTCCGGAATCACAGGCTGAATAGCTCAATAATATTATTATAAAATTAATTATTTCCAACAATCTATACTCAATCAAATTTAATATAATATGAAAATTTATGATTTATTCCAATGTTCAATGTGGCTGAGGGCTATGGAAATAAAAAAAATTATAGAACCAAACTCATAGGTACTTTCATTAATTATTATAGTTGCTGCGGTGTCAGGCCAACAATAATACACATCCTAACCGAATGCGAAAGTTTCCATTAGGACCGATTCAACCTTGGCATATCCATAAACCTCGATTCATCCCGCGGAACAAACCCAGATAAAATCAGTTTAGTCATACAACTTTATAGAACAAAATGATTTATATTATAATACAATTTAAAAATTCAATATTTAAACCTAATAAAAATCTTTGTTCTGTATTTTATTTTTATTTATTAAGTTCCAGAGTTAAAAATAATATATCTAACCTTACATTAATATAACATATAAATAAAATATAATTAATGGCTATTGCAGCCGAAGTTATAAAAAATAAAGTTTGTAGTACCTAGTGGAATGTTCAGTGGTTTTATCGTAATAGACCATAACGAAGTTAATGGCGGTTAAGTAACAGCTATCATCCTACTACAAATTCTATACTATTCTATTGAATTATAATACAATCTAAAGATTGAAAGACACACTTTCTTTAAACTCTAAATGATACGATTAATTGATTGGTTTTAAAATAAAGTGTGTTTATTTATTTATTTAATAGTTACTTTTTTTAGGTAGGTGTTTAACTTAACACTTAGGAGATTTAATAACGACCCACAAATATTTAGGGTAGTTTCTGGTAGAAAATTGTATCTAGTATAATATACTTTAGGTTGTCAAAAGTAAAAACTTCAAAATAATCCAAACATTTTGGAAAACTTATATAAAAAAAGCTGTAGTTAATTAGATAATATTTGTATTAATTTCACTTGAGTTTTCTTTAACTTTTAATATTAATGGAATAGTCTCATGTGGTGGTAACAAAATAATTCTTCGGCGCCTCTATCTGTGCGTATAATAAAATCAATGGTACTATCGAAAACTAGAAAAAGTAAAATTTCGCTGCGATTTGTTTAATTATATGTTTGTAGAAAAGGGTTTTTGATCGTTAAAAATATTAACTTTGTTCCTTGTACCAATCAGAACTTTTTAAATACAACTAAATACAACAAATTAACGAGGTTTATTGTTTACATGTTTTCAAGCACCAAAGTTTATAACAAGTTTTAATTAAAACGAAACATTCATAAAGAAAATAGTGTAATTTCATTCGACTCTACTCTTCGTCGTGAATGGTATATAGTGTATGGTAGGTATTAGTTTTTTTTAGAGCATGGTAAACGATCTAATATTAGTCTTCGGCTCTTAATATGTATACCTATTGGATACGATTGAAGTTATCAGCTGAAGTCACAAGTACAAAATGCAAAACATTATAACATTTTACAGCGTACGACCACCTATACGATTGTCCTTATCAACCATCCATTCGCGACTCGGTTGACTCTCAACCTGAACGCTGAGAGAGGTGGGACAGGACACGCTGATAATAAGTGGTAAAGGTGGGGGGAGGGGTAGTATATCCCCCATGGTCCCTTTTTTTTTTGTTTCTTAAAAATGACTAGACTTTGGACTTTGGACTTTATCTACAATTAAAGTTTGAAAACGTATATAAGAAATACTACTGAAGCTGGTTACTTGGTAATTGATAGTCATGGTTAATTGGAGTATAAATATTATATTATATAGATTATTTTACAATAAAATATTCTCATACCAAATTCCTACTCACGTCACTGTAGCTGGGTTGTGTAATCTCAAATTACAGCGTGGCCTACGATAGTTCCTATTAACCACCCACTTTGGGACACTCACGACTCACCTGAACTTATCGCGAGGATAGATGAGAAGTGGCAGACGCCGGACTGTAAGTGTACGTTGAACGTCGGCAAAAACTACGCGACATGTCTCGGTGGGCTTTATACTGGTATAATATTAGGTCCGTGACCTGTACTGACCATTACCACCAATGAACTAGTGTAATATTCATATTGTATATAGTATCCATTCAAACAAAATCCAATATTCGATATCCATAGTAGTATAGTACATATTATTTTGTTTTGTATGTTTTGATCTGTTTTTTATCCATGATTCTAGTGCATCACAACACCGATCGATTTAGACCGGACAACGACAGAGTCCGAATGACAATAATATTAAATTACTCATTTAATGGATTGGATATATCTTGGTTATCGTTTTATTATTTCAGTTATTAGTAATTTTTATCATTATTAATAATAATTTTTTGTTAGGTATGCATATATTCATATATATATATTGTGAGTAATATACTGCATTTGAATTTTTACTAAAGGTCACAACTAATTAACTACCTAACCAGAAAACAGCTGTCATCCCTAAGTTAGAAAAAAAGTAAAAATAATGTGTATTTTTTATTCCGGAAATATGTTTGGTTTCCGTATGATTCTCACAAATTCCCGAACAAAAGTCTGACAAAAAAAGACCCGTAAAAAAGTCAAGCGAAAAATTCCAAAGAAATAAAAGTCCACGAATAGGTACCAGAATTTAATATTTATATAAAATTACTGATTGTATTTGATTTTATTTAGTAGTTATTTATTTATATATTAAATTATATATTTTATAAATATACTACTATAGTAGTACCTACTATTTCTGATTATCAGTTTATTAGAAAATAGGAAACTCGTATATTCGAGTTACGGGGGCCAAGACGGAAGGAAAAACATGTTTTCAATAATAACATTTTTAGGCCGTGATTGCAACTTATAAACACTCTGAACTTCTATACAGATTTTTGAAAGAAATTTTATTTATAGGTAATTTATTATGTCTAAGGAAGGAGGCGCATGACCTCTATGACCCCCCCCCCTTCCCACTATTAAACAATGCAATTGTCCTACATTGTAAATTGTGTTTAGTTGATAAAAGCTAGTATTACTCATATAAGTACATTTATTTTATTTTTTAAGGTTTATTTGTAGTTTATATGATTATATTTATTTGTAGGTATATGTATATAGATATTTAAACAAAGTAAAATACATGTTAAATGTTAATTTGTGCAAGCGTTAATTTAAAAATAAAATAGTAACTTATGCGTACCTATCACATGATAGTAAATAATAAAAATAAATATTGAAATTATTACCGGTCTTTTATCCTTGGACTTTTAATTACATCGAACTTTTTGTACCAGTCTTTTTTTCATTAGATTTGTACTAATTCTCACAGAGGAAACAATATGAATGTGAATTGATGAATACGATTACTCGATTAACATTAAGTGGTGTAATTTAGAGTTTTAGAGTTTCATTATTTTAGTTAATGTCAAGACCCCGAGAACACTTGCATTTTTCAATGTATCCTGAAATACAATTTATTGTATTCAAAAAAGAACAACAAAAATGCATTATTCCTTAATCGATTAAGCGATAAATTCAGTTTTAAAATTAACTAAGTTATATATATGTATATATTAAATGATGTTTTATAATTCTCGTAATAACTATATGAACTTCAGCAGTAAACTGTAATTGCCTATTACCTGAAAATGTATTGCAAATAATATTAATTTATATACATTATACTTTATACAGAAATTAACTTAAACAATCATTAATAGGAAAACTATTAACATTTTTAAAAATTGTATTTTTATATAATTTGAAGTTTTAAAAAATATTTTTTACTGTCATCAAATTTTAAGTTTTTACTTTTTTAAATAATGAAATCAATTTTTTATTTTGTTCTTGAAAGAAGAAATTATTTTGGATTATTTTGTAAGTATATATGATGTATTAAAATAATTTTAATAATACTTTTTTTATTAAGAAATAATAATTTCACTTTTTTATTATTGACATCAGGTTGATGCGATTTAATTTTAATACCAATATAATCATGGAGTTATTTTTTATTTTTTTATTTGTTATGAACATTTTATGTTAAAGCTGAGCTCAAAATGTTGTATGTTGTACGTTATTGTATATATATATTAAATCTAAACTAGATATAATTTTGAGTTGTTCGATATTTTATTAGTTTTTATAGCATTTTTTTTTTAAGAAATGTCAGCAATTTCAGTTTGGCCTTCAAATCTAGTTGGAATCATTATTTTTATGTTTATAACTATAATACTATACACTACAGTGTGAAAGTATTGGGACATAAGTCCTACGTACTACGTTTTCTCTGTGTCGTTTTTATTGATGAGATAGATCTTATTTCATAACTAAATGGTATTCAGTTGGATTTCAAAAACGATGGAGTGTTTAAAAACTAAAACTCTATTTTTTTATTTTTCTCTTAAAACTATGAGAGCTAGAAAGTTAGTTGATATCTGATTTAAAAGGCCTTTTCATGTAGATGCAAAATGCCAAATTATAAAATTAAAAAGAATTGACTAACTTTTTAAACATTAAAAAAGTGGACAATGTTTGCTAGATTTTTCTTCAGCAACTCGAATCTCTATAACTAGAGAACGAATTTGGTTGTTTAGGATTTCGTTAGAATAATATTGGTTAGAAGAAGTGTAGTGAAGAGTTTCAGACCTTTATTTTTAATTGTTCATTCGCTACATACATTTAAAGTTGTACATCATAAAAACACACACACACTCTGTAGGTAAGAACTAAGTAGGTACATAACAAAGACAAAATTCCGTTTAAAATTTTAAGAAGACTAAAGAGAACGCTATGAGTTCCCTACGAATAGTACAGCTGAAGTGTTGAAAAAGGGTTAACATTTTAGAAACACACTTCTACAATTTCGCATACTTGAAAAACATAAAATTTTCCCTTTCAAGCACTGTGTAATGTACAATTTAGTTTACTCCTGTTGTAATTACCAGTTTGTAATACAATATGATATACAACATGCATATAGTTAGGTCAGCGTTTCCCAACCTTTTAACCTTACGACACACTAGTCATAATCATTTTTAGCAGTGGCAAATTGATACTGACTTTCACTAGATGTTTGATATATATAATATACCTATATATTTAATATTAGGATATTAGGCTTCGTCATATTAATACCAAAAAAGTAGCATATCAGTAAATTAATAGCAAATAATTTAAAATTATGTGTTTATTTTGTCTAGGAAAACTCATGTAAAATAATATTTTAATTTATTAAAAATTTTAAATATACTGATATGGAAAACAGAGACATTACATTACGATTACATTATAAAAATCTAGTCCTAGTGAGAAATTTGGGACTGGTTTCACTTCAATATATAAAAAATATAATAAATAATATATAATATATTATGATATATTTTATCATAGACATAAGTAATTTCTTCAAATCAGCAATTGTATTTTTTTCATGATGTTTTTGATCCAAATCTATTATGCATTGTATATACAATGAATTAGAACAAAGATAACATATACTTAATAGGATTCATTGAGGAAACAAAAACATATTATTATTATTGAATTATATAAGTGCGATAATTGTTAAAATAAAATCAAATAAGGATAGTAGACAAGTGGTTTCCTTCTGTTGTTTTCCAAAATGTTCGATAAAATGGTGTAATAATATTTGAGTTCTGAACAAGAAAATGTTCAAAAAAGTATTTTTATAATCAGTATAAAAATTATGACTAATCAATTGAATGTATTATAATATAAATTATGGATTTCCATTTGCAATTTTTAAATCTATTTGTTATATTATACTATAGTATTCAGTGTCTTAATAATTGTATTTTAACTTTAAATTTAGTTATCGAATAATAATATATTTTGATATGAATAAAGATATAACTTTTACATTAAATTATAAGATATACAGAGCACAAGATCCACTAAAAATTAAAAGGTCAGAGATAATAATATGATAAGCTTGGGTTTTTATTTTTAATTTGGTACGTGGAATGAATTAATTAAAACAAATACATTTCAACTGTACTTAAAAATAAATAAGCGACAAATTATTTTTATTTTATTTTTAAACACTTGATGACAACAAACTAAAATGTCAAACAAAAACACGCATACTTTCATTACACAATTAAAAACTATGTTAATGAACCTATTCGAATTAGCTCTTTTTTTTCAATTTATTATTTATTTTATTGGACCTAAGAGCAAGCCATGAAAAGATTCTCTATTCAATCTCAAATATATTATTTTCCTGGTCCATAAATCTCTATATATTTTTAAACCTGATGACAAATAAACTTATCTAATACCACAGAAGGCACTCAAATGCGCTAGGGTTTTACCTAATACATATTTCCAAATATTTAAAAACATAAGACAATATTTGACTATAATAAACATGTAGAATAATTATAGGTATAAAAATGTATGTTTTTAATTTTTATCTTATAAATATTTTTTGTTATTTTATATTTTATGCACCTACCTACCTACAAATTTCTAGATTAATTAATATTAAAAAAAAAAGTACAAACCAACAATAGTACTTAATACTTATAATGTTTTAGTTTCTATTACATTTGAATACATTTTGAACACAAATTAATTCTTCTCGACATCATGATTTTAACAAAAAAATATAACATTTAAACGTGAAAATAGTACATTATTTAATATTTTGCCCGAGGTCAATATAGTAACGCAATGTCATACTAGGTAGTAGGTACTCACTAAGCATAGTATTTCATAGTTGGATACCACTTGTATATTTGTTATATAATATTATATTTACCAACCTACATACGAATATTTGTGAATAAAATGAAATGTGAACCAAGTTTCAAGTTTAAAATTCAAATACAGGTCTTATAATAAAGTAATAACTTTGTGAATTGTTTAATTCTATTTTAATAGAAAACTTTTACTTTTGTTAAAACTTACAGGAAATATTATTTATAAGCTTACAATATTTTGCCCATATTCAAATGTTGTATAATCACCATTTTAAACACTTAAATCTTTACATTTAATACTTCAATTAAACCAAATATTTGTATACAAAAACAATGGATAACAATATAATATTATAGGTATACAATATAATTATTTAAGTTTTATTTTAAGGCAAACATTAATTTAGCTTATTATCGTGGTTTCTACACAAATTTATTTTTAAATATTGTTTTTCAATTTGTATACAGCTGTATACTAGTATCACAGATTATACTAAGCGAGATGGTGCACTCTTCAGCATTTACTGATAACTGAAACCTATCTCAATGCAGTAGGATTACATATGAGAAATTAATGGCTGTAAAACAGGTTTACTATAATTTATTGTATCAAATAATATGACAATGGTTAGGCATTTTGCGTGAATGCTAAATATCTGTGATGAGTAGTTAATAATCAATAACTTCTCATAAAAACTGTTTTTCTCTATTAGTAATGATACTGATTTGAGGTTTTTTTTTATTTGTTTACATATTTGAGTACATGCCTTAAATAGGAAATGCACCATCTGGTTTAATATAATCTTTTAATATAATCTGTGCTAGTATACTAATATAATCAATATATTATATTATTACTGTGCAATGTATATATTACAGTTTATAATTCTCTGGCTAGCCACTATTATAGTATTAAAACCACATAATATATCATAATATTATTCTCAGAAAAACGAACACGCCACAATAAAACAAATGAAAAGAAACCCGAAGCCTTTGCTAAACAATTCGCCCCCTGCTTCAGCTCCATAGAAGAAAATGATTAATACCATGGCCCAATCGAGCACACAGAAGAAACACCGAATGAAAATTCCAACGAACCAGATGGAAGAAAAGCTCCTATGGTCACCAAGTAAATACAACAAACAACTTAAAAACTAGCGAATAATAGAACCCCAGGCCACGACCTTATCACAAATAAAATCTTAAAACAATCTTACACCTAAGCTCTATTCTACTTAGCTAGACTATATAACTCAGCCATGCCCTTTGGCACATTTCCCACAACTTGGAAACATGCTATCATAATCCCGAATCATAAACCGGGTAAACCTGCAGCCTTCGCTCATCGCTCTCCAAACAATACGAAATGATTATGTTTAATAGGATAAACTATTCCTACACGTCATCCAAATTCAAATTCAGAACTAATTGTACACGGTTTTGAAAAGACACAGAGACTGACATCCTGGGCCCAAACTCAAGCCTTCGACAAGGTATGGTACCTTGAGCTAGAACTAAAATTTAACTCACTAGATCTCTCAAAGTACCTTCTTAAAATCATATTTTCCTTGATTTAACATCGAACATTCCAAGTAGGAATAAGGACCAATTTATCCCAACTTTGCAAAGCACAAGATGGAGTCTATTGAGACATCAGTTCTATGCCCAACCGTATTTAACATTTACTGTTACGATATCCTAAATCCTCCAAACTCTCAACAGTCGATGTTTGCTGACGATAAAACAAAATAACCCAAGACAACTCCCTGAAATTTTCAAATTTAATCAAACAAAATATGCAACAATAGTATATTATATAGCAAGAGCTGGAAGTGAAATATTTCAGTCGTGAGTGACCACGACGTGTGTGGCACAAGCCGCAGTCGAGGGCCGCAGGCGAGGGCAGCATTTCACCCAATACTGAAATTGACTTCCCTCACGAGCCACACATTTTGAGGATTTTCAGTTTACTACCCGGCACTTTTGGGGATTTTTACCTTACCACCCTCTGATCGGAAAAGATCGCTTTCCAAGGCTTCAACCATCATCAAAAACTAAACTTTCGGTGTAGGTGCAACAAAAAAATCTTTACCCTAAAACGAAGTTTTGTGTAGGTCTAGCCCATAGAATGGAATAAAAAGACGACTCACTCAAATTCCTCGAAATATTTCTGACGAAAATTTGATGTAGAAAAGCCATTTAAAAAAAAAAAAACTTGCATAAGGATATTCAATAATGAGTAAACTCTATAGTTAACTATAAATCAACGGTCAAAATAAAATCATCCATCTTACTGTACACCTCCATAATTTGACCACTAGCCACTAATACCTGACCAGTAGGGGCTGCAGCATCTCAAATCAAAATAAACAAGGTCTAAATCCTTCAAAACAAGTTTTGGAGGATATACCTAAATGTTAAATGGTTTACAACGACACGGAAATACCTCTGTCCCCTATACTGGATAAAAACCCAATTAAAAAATGTCTACACCAATCCAAAGAGTCCGATAATTTCCACAACAATAGATTTAAGAAGCTAGGTCTAAGTCAAATTTCTGTTTCCTATAGAACGTTATCTGACCTAATTAAATAAAAAAAAAAATAGCAAAATGGCAAATAAGAATTTGCTTATTTAACTCAATATTATATTATTTCTTATGTTAAATATTATTATGTAAATATATTGTACTAAATATTATGATAATAATAATGAAACAAATAAATAAACCATGTAGAAAATTAAGTTGTTCTATAAAATCATTAGGTAGGTAATAGTTATTATACAAAACGAAACGTAATCATTAAAGAAAATTCTTTTTCTTCACTTTAAAATTAACAAAATTGACCTTCAATTTTTTCAACATCTAATTCCAGTATTTGTTGTTTTTCGATGTTGAGTATTGCAATATTAAATAACTAGTTTTGACTAATAGAATTCTTCAAATAATTGTTTTTAGCTTCAATTTAAAAAAGGAGCGTTCGGTAGATGACGCAGTTACTGGTAAATTCAAAAAAATAATACAGGCACTCATTTTATTTCTATATAGGTACTGAAAAAATATCATTTTCCAAAAAAACTTCTTTTATTGTTTTCATTTATCTAGTTTTCAAACACTCTTTAAGTGAAAGCAGTTGTAGAGTAAAACCGGAACTAAGGTAATTTTGAGAAACTAAACAAAGTCATACGTGGATTTTATTAACTCTGGTTCCTTATAGATTCATTGAAGGAATTCAAAACTATGACAAAAAAAAATATTCAAAAATGTTGGTGTTTTCCGAAATAATGAATGCTTTACGTTAAACGGATCGCCCAGTATAGGAAATGAAATTATAAATGTATAAATAGCAATAGTATGTATTAAAATAAACACAAGATTCTATAGCTTTTCATCAGTGGAGTAGAAAAAAAAAATCAAGTACTTTACAATACTGTGTGAAATATTTTATTACTTTTATTCGATTGTATATTATCTATGAGTTTAACAATAATATATACGATTATTTATTGTCTAATGGTTTTTATCAAAATTTTCTAATTTAACAAGTTTGATTATAAATTCGTAATAGAAAATTACAACATTTATTTGAAGTTAGTTACTTTGTAGCTTATGCATTTTAACTTCTATGCCTTTGTAGTAAAACAGTCAGTAAATTTCATAGATGATAAACGGAAAAAATCTTGTGAAAATTTGTAAAAGTCAAAAGCTCTATCTTACATTATTCATAATTGATTATTACTTACTATCAAATATTAAAATATTAGGTTATTCATTTACTTGTTTATTGGGATCACTAAAGATATAGTTATAAAAATGGTATAAAACGGTTTTTTAAATTGTGCTCATTAAAAGTTAAAATGCCTAAAGCCAAAAACATTAATTACAGCCGATTACTGTTCTATATTATACTTGAATTAATTTGGTGGAGCAGTATTTGCTACAGATAGGCATAGGTTCAGCCAATTTTTTTCAGAAACTATTTAATATTCAGTATTAGGTATATTATTATCAGACAGTGCAGAATAATTTAATGTTATTTTAATATCCAATCCCTATTTAGTTATGCCATAGCTATGTAACGAATACTGTTTCACTTAATTTAATATACTATTAATATTAAATTATCATGTTCATTGTGAAGTTTCAAATGTTCATAAAATATTAATTTGAATTGTATGAATATACAAATGATAGGTTTACATCATTTTATTTTATATAAGCACAAATAAGTAGATCAGTAGAATACAAACTAAGTTTTTTAAGAATAAATAGCATATCTATATCTATATCTATATTGTATACAATTGTAAGAGTTTTCTTCGACAGAGCTAACCGAGAAAACTACTGAACCAATTTGGCTGAAATTTTTTACTGTTATACTTGACAGTCCGCTGGAGGTTTTAGTACCTCTTTTGTTTAGGAAAATCCACCAGAAAATTAGGAAATATGGATGTCAAAAATACAATAATGGCGCCATCTGTCCAGAAAAAAATAAACTAAATAATAAAAAATAAAAATAATAATAATAAAATTGAGTTTATTGTTGCAGATTAAAATAATAATAGTGTATTATAATATATTATATTGATTGCTATTGGTTAATCGGGCATGTTTGTTGATTTGAATTATTATTTTTCGTCAATATAAATTATATATGTATATATATATTATATATATATTATGAACTAGATGATCCCGTGCACTTCGTTACCTTTTAAATGTACCAAATCCATATGACTCAAACTTTGTTAAATTGGTTATTTAATATTCAATGTATGGTGTTTAATACTTAGCTTAATTTTTCCGTTGCTGGAATTAAAATTCTGGTCTGCAACAGTAGCCAGTAGGTATATTATCAGGTAGGCAATCAGATCTCGGACCCCTTGCTGTTTGTACGTAAGTTTATTATTTAACTCTATAGTATCAAAGTTATATAAAGTTTGTCATTTTTACTTAATTCCACCTACGGTGGATTAATATAATCAATTAATACAAAATTCTAACCTAACCGTACTAACCCCCTTAAATAAAAAATGTTACCCTTTTAAAATTACAATATCTTCTTGCCAGAGGTATAACCTACACAAGAAAAATTCATCTATATATACAAAAATTGAGAGTGAAAAATGTATGTTACCTCATCAGTCGAGGACGGCTGTTTTTATATATTGACAAAAAATAATAATACAAATAAACAAACATGCCAGTAACCAATAGCAAGCAATATATAATACACTATTATTATTTTAATCTGTAACTAAATTTTTATTATTTAGTTAATTTTATTCTGGACAGATAAAGCCACTATTGTATTTTTTTACATTCAAATTTTCTACTTTTCCGGTGGATTTTCCTAAAATGTTCTTTCTTATAAATCTTCACCTGGAAATGACAAACATCTTAAAAAAAATTTGAGCCAATTCTGACCAGCCGTTCTCGAGACTAACGAACAGCAATACATTTATATATTTATAGATATATAGATATATCATATAATATACATTCGCATCGTAAATTTTAAATAATCAAAATGAGAAAAGTTCTCGAGTACTTAGCAGTAACCTTAGCTAGATCGCCATATTAAATAACAACTTTCATATTACCAATCTACATCTATATATATAAAAATGTAAAAAAAATAAACCTTTGATATTTATTCACCTTTTAAACCTTATCTGGACTTCTGCAAATAATTCAAGACCAAAATTAGCCAAATCGGTTAGGTTAAAAAGTAAAAATAAAACAATAACAATAATACAAATTAACAAACATGCCCGATTAACCAATAGCAACCAATATAAATTATAATACACTGTTGAGACTAACGAATAGCAATTCATTCAAAAAGCCGGCTCGGATGCAAGTGCCTATCTACCTAAAAAAAATAAGCTAAGTGGCTCCACCATCATATACAATACCATGCGATAGATTCAAACCGAAAAAATATGTCCACATTTAAATATACAATTTCAATTAATTTATAGAATCGAATAAAAATAATTCAATATTTTATCAACATAGATAGAGGTACCTAAATAATATTTACAATAATCAATAACTTGGCTAATAATTCCCTTTTTTTATAATAATTCATAACTGTCACTCTGGATAATTTTTGATGAAATTTCTAAAAATCAAGAACATCTTATACTGTAATGTTAAGAAAAATTAAAAATTGTTATTTTAATACCTAAGGTAGACCTATCACCGTAACAGTTTGAAATTAGATTTACAAGGTTTCCGATAAGTTTTTCTTTCAAACATTTAAAAATAGAAATTCATACAAACTCAAATTACATATTTTGTATGATCGTGTGAAAATCAAATATTAATATAATTAGATAGGTTTGTTATAATTTGGAAATAGATAAGAAAAAATAACGATATTTCATAAAACTATTTTAGTTGTTGAGTTGTAGGTGCTTAATTCAAAAATTTAGCAGCAATTTGAAAAATTCCACAGTCATTTAATTTATACTTAGTTTTTATTTTTATTATGTATTTTTCGATGCACCATTAAATGTTCAAAATATTATTTAGATTAATAAATTTTTAGATAACCATTCAACGTAACTATTCACGCCGCTCAACTGTACATCATTATTGAGGTATTATATATTTTAGTACCTATTTTTAGTTATAACAAAATATGAATTATTATTATATGAAATAATATTATAATCAAAAAATCAAAAAATCACTTCAATCTACCTTATTAGTACCAGCAAAATAAATTACTTATTGGGAAAACAAATTAACACTGGGAGCGCTGTCGACGCTGCCATACTGATGGTTAGGTGATTACCCCACCAGTCCGAAGTAGAATAAACATTATCAGTTTGTATGTAATTTACCCATATTCGGTGTACGTTTTACTTCACGTGAAGTGTATTTGAATGTTTTTGATAATATTAGTAGAAATAGTACTTACCAACGTATACAGTTGGCTATATCAGAGTATAAAGTTTTGAGAACAATATTAATTTACTAGAAATAGTAAAATAACCGATATAAAGCTATATCTATATATCCCGAATTGGAAGGTATAATTATTTACTTCCACTAAAGCCCGTTTTGTTATTTTGTTTCCCCAATAGCAATATAAAATAATATACTATATTATTATTTATAATAATATTCTTAGAAATATAATCTGACAGCCTCGTCTCCGCACAGAACAGTTGTGGTGCGAATACAATGATTTGGCATCGAATTCAAACCTAACACAATATATTATTACAGTGAACTACTCAATGACGAGGTACAGTAGGTACACTTTACACACAAATGTGATAGCATATCGATATCATCGGTTCATATATTTAACAGTAAGTGTATGTAAATGCACTTGAATAGATTTCGAAATAAAATGATCTACCTATCAATTTTTTTAAAATCATATTATATTTTAAAGTAGTTTTTAGATTCTGAGCGGAGTGAGGAAGCTAGTATTTTTACAATGGTTTTTATTTTTTTATTTTTTATTTTTTTTTGTATATCCTGTGTACAAAATTTCTACCAGAAGGAGTGCTTTGATTTCCACACATAGTGGCTTATATTTTAGAAAATTGGATTGAGATGGTACTTTAAAGAGGTCATTTTTCGATTTTATCAATAGTTATTTAATGCCTCGTGAAAAACCACTGAAAAATTACGAAAAACCTCTAAAAATGGGATTTTAATATCTAACGCTTTGTTTATCCCCATCAATACGAATAAAAAAAAGTGGGTAGGTGGATGTCACTCTGCTGTACAGTATTTTACAATTGGGTCAATGTATAAAGGATTGTATTCAACTTGAATTCAATGATATAATATTATTGTATAAGAAAAACGATTCTGAGAGGAGACGGTTTATCAGTCTGGATATTGTTATTATCTATTATATCCTGTAAGTTAAATTTATATTAAAATAGGTAGGTATTATTATTTTTTATTCGTTTCTATGGTGATAAACAAAGCATTAGAAATTAAAATCCCATTTTTAGCGGTTTTTCGTAATTTGTAGGTGGTTTTTCCTGTGCAATTAAATAAATATTGAGAAAATCGAAAAATGACCTTTCTAAAGTACCATCTTGTTTCAATTTGCTAAAAGATACGATTGTGTATGTTGAAATCGAAACACTCCTTCTGGTAGATATTTTGTATACAGGATATTTATAAGAAAAAAAAAATAAATAAACACCATTGTAAAACCAATAACTTCCTCGCTCCACTCAGAATCTAATAATAATATTATAATATTAATTCAACTTACATGATCAACTATAATATATATGATATAATAAAAGATAACAATATAAAATATCTAGACTGACAAACCGTCTCCGCTCCGAATCGTTTTTCTTTCATCCACTTACCCGCTTTTTTTTTTTTGCTAGTTTTATTAATCGAGTTTTTAAATTATCTATAAATATTTATTACTGATAAAACTTGTTTATTTAAGAACATTGAAATAAAACTATAGGTCATAGGTGCGACTGCAAAATTTATCATCGTTACAATTATTTACAATTTTATTATTCTATCAATATTAATTATACATTCAAAAAGTGCTGAATCACATTTTCAGCCTAAATTTCTGTCAAATTATCTGGAACTTTAATAATTTGTTCGTATATATTTTCATCTTCCATTTTCCATAATAATTGAATAATTGTTGTAATCTTTTGGATTAGTTTTCTTTCATTCTTTAAGTTGTAAAAGTATTGTAGAATTACTCAGTTATTTGCTTGACGTGATGAAAACTTGTTAGTTTAATTGTTAATCAAACTGAAGTCAAATTACTTCTACAAATAATTGCCTAAATTCTACTACTTCCATACTTAGAACATCGAAGTTATTTTAACAAATAACAATAATATTATGATGTACGTCTTATATTTTAACTTTTAAGCAGCCTACCTATTTTATTTTCAGAATTTAATGCTCGCGTCTGTATAAAATATTTTTTTATAGACTGATTGATATGTTTTCAACTTTACTTTTCATATTGTAGAATATACACTCTATTTTTCAATTTGTTTAATAATTTTAGATTTTTATGTTACTAACATACCAATTTACCACAGCAGTAAAATAATTCATTAAATAATATATTTATACTTCAATTTAATTTTTGTTAAATTTACAGCCATAAAAGATTTAAAAATTAGTATAGAACTGTGTTAAACAAGTTACAATAGATCCTCCACTAACGGACAGCTCCAAAACATGGTTTTGGGAACAAACTACTAACTTTCTATAAACTGAGTCCTCTGAATAGAGGACAAAATCTCGGCAACCGAGAGCGTCCAGTATTTAGCGGGCTCACCTGTTTACTCTTCCATGATATTATTAGGTTAAGTTCGATTCAAATAAGAAATGTGTTAACTATTAAAAAACCATTTATTTTTTCACATCAGACATGTTTTGGCAAGTATGAAATTACAAACAATTTGATTAAGTAAGTTATCTGATTTATTTTGAACTCTCCCCAAGTGTGACAAATAATTAAGTAAAATATCGAAAAGAATGTGAGTAAATATTGTTCTAACCGATACAGTAGGTAAACAATATAATATATATCTACATTTTTATCCATACATATAGTGTACAGTAAGTTTATGTGATATAAGAGGGATACATTGGGGTTGTGTGAGTAAGAAGTCATCCATGATCCATCCATTAGTGACACTTATAGTTGATGTTATATAATTTAAAAAGAATGAAAACTTTAAACTAAATGGTAACGACACCACTTTATTTTTAGTCAGCGGTGAATGTTCTCAGAGGAAGTGTCTGGGTATGTAAAACTTTTATAAGGGGCTTCGTTGATTTTCTACACCGAAAAATATCGTTTATAAAAAACTAATGATCCTTCCTCAATATTGTTTTAATGTAAAGGTTTTAAAAAAAATAAAAAATAAAAAACATTCAAATAGGCATCTGACAAAATAAATACCCTATTAGTCGCATGGAATTACAAATCTTACAATAGTACGTAATACCACCGTATTTTTACATATTTTGTTCACCATAAGAATTTGAAAGCATGGAAAAAAAATCACATGCATAACTCACCAAGAATTGATAACGTATTATTCACGCAGTCTATGTTAATCTTGCGAAAGCAATAAAACGTTATGGGCTAACAAAAAAAAAGTCGTGTCAACGGGTATTAGGGTAATAGGGTATATTAACATCGACGAGTAGTTGGATTACACTAACACACAAATTACATCTGTAATGCGTCCCAACACTTTCACATAAGTAATAATAATAACAAAATATAAGAAATATCTCCAAACGCGACTAGGTACATATAACACAATATATCAATAGGTATATGTATAAAATGTAAAAAGAAAAAACTAGCACTCTGTGTACATTAGGTTAGATACTTTACTTAGAGAATTATATATGATATTATGATTAGATGCAAATGCAAATGCAAAATGCAAAATAGCTCATTAACACTATGAACTACTATTTTTAAAAATGTGGAAAACGTGTTCTGAACTATAATAAGAATTATTTTTTAATTAATTATAACTATTGTTCCAAAAAAAAAAATTAAATTGTTTTATTAAAACTCATATAGGTTAGGTTAGGTACCACAGCTAAATTAATTTATTCTCAATATTATTTTACATAATTTTATATATAAAATAATAGAATTATTAATACAAATTAAAAGTGTTCACTTAATATTATAATTAAATTGTACATAATGGAATGTTTCCATTTGCATTCGCTGATGTTAAAAATAAAATATTATATTTTACTTTAATCCAACTAGAAAATGGTACTGCTGTTAAATATTATTATTCATGATTTTACAATACTACCCTTATTTCATTACTTATTCTTTCGTATTTTTATTTATTTACTCGATGTATATTGTACATGAATAAAAGTTCAATAAAACTGCTACAATATGTTATTCTAATGCCTTTGAATTACATTATTCATCATGTCGAATCATATATATAATGTTTGATAATAAAGACTATGCGTAACATAAGATAAAAAACTTCTTCAATTTAAGTGTCTAAAATGAGTATAATTTTAAAATATATAGAATGGTGTATTTTATTTTTATTATTTCAGAAATGATTATTAATATTATTATTATTATTATTGTTGAATTTATTTATGATTTTCCAATGCAGTGTAAAACGGTTTGCTAGTTGTAGTTGATTGATTGTTTGGGTTTAGTTTACTGTCTAGTATTCTCCATTAAATCAATCTTGTCAACTACTGGATGTCGTAGGTATCGTTCAATTTCCAACAACGGATGTGCATATATTATTAGTGAAACCCAATTCAATCAGACAGACTGTTTTTTCTTTTCTTTTTTTTTTTTCATCAATCAATAAACTTATTCAACTGACCAATATGCTGTCACGATAGGATAAAATTGAAAAATAAATAAATATTTTATTTATTTATTTATATGTGAATGCAGAAGTTTTTCTACGTCCAAACTTAGAGAGTGGCGGTAAAAATTGTAAACACTTTTTATACTTAAATAATAAATAATAAATAATATACTTACTGTATTTTCTCAAAGACCACATTATTTTTGGTATCCATTAATATAAATACCATATTAATATTAAATTGAACTGATAACGTTCATCAACTACGTATTGTTTCTTAGTACCTACATATTATTATTATTTTGATATGTTTTGAATGGTTCATTAATCTAAAGTCACCATAATGTTTTAATACTACGTCTTTTAATAAATTGCTTAAAATTCAATAAGATTCATTAATTTAGTACAACACTTCTATGCTCACAGAATGAAATTCTTCTTATATGCATTACCATTATATAAAACTCTAGTAATTATCAGTTTGTGCCCCGCTGATTACCAACGGTATCTCTTGGTATACTCGTGAGTTCATAAGCTTTGTATTTTTTCTTTCTTTCAAATATTAACTTTCATCCAACACTCATCAATCAAAATCACTTTATCAGCAAAAACAACACGTAGAGATCATCTATTTCTATAAAATAATATTGTATAAATATATTTTATGATCTCATCATTCTCAAATAATTCAAACTACAAATAAGTTATTGAGATAAAACACTTGGCAAAAAATACATCCCTTATCTTTCAAACTGTACCATGTAAATTGAATAAAACAGGTTTTTTAAATGTAATAAAAATGTAAAACTGCATTAGTCAATAATTAGTGAGATAATTTTTTATTTATTTTTCTTAACTTGCAATACTATAAAATACACATTGGACTTTCAAAACATTTTTAATTTAAAAATGAAAAACCCCATATAAATTAAACAGAATACTTATTAACGTAAAGCAGATAATATATAATGTTCCAAATGAAATATTACACCTTCAAATTGGTATACCGACGTCGTAGAATCCAAACACTAAGCTCATGTTTAAATATTCATTTTATCGATTCGTTAACTACGGATTATATAATTTAATCTACAACTACACCGCCACTATACGAATGCTCGTTGAATTTAATTGTCCGCCATTTTATTAAATATTGAATAATATTAATTTTAAATATTAAATAATTATATTTTTTTATACAGTTTTTAATTATATTATGGTTTATTCACTTGCAGTACACAATTTAATAGGTACAAATATGCAATGTTAAATATAATAAACTATGTTCATTTTGAATGGTAAATCATAACTATTGTATTTAAAGCTATGCTTAAAACTAGTTTTCTAAAATGTAGTACATTATAATATTATTATATCTAAGTTGTATTAACTTATTGAACAATTGTTTAATTTTTGTGTATCAGAATGTTGCAATAAAACTTGTGATATAATAATATATGTATTATTTTTACATACCTACATGTTATCCACAATTTTGAATTAAACATAAGATTTTATGATATAAAACTATTTTAAATAATATAAATATCTTAAAATATATAAAAATTGAAATATCATAACATATAATATATTGGTATTAATATGATATTTATATAAAATAATCATAATGTATAGTCTATAATTTATGTTTAGCATAATTAGGTAAATGTAGTTACATAATTCATTTTTTCTCTTGCTCATAGTTATAACAACTACCTATATAATTTTTAAATTAAATATTAACTATTTACCATTAATTATTTTATTTCTGTGAATGTTTCTTCGTTAAATCTAGTTAAGTACTATACAAAAAGTTTTGGGACGAAGATTATAGTTGGTAAACCTAATTTATACGCTCATTTTTGGAATGAATACTCATCTTGCTTTGGCTGACTTTGTTTAGTTCTGTGGGTTGGTCACTTCGGTGCCAGTGTTAGGACTTTGTTTTTAAATGTAAAAGCAATTAATCATCCCATTTCAAAAGGGATTATGGGGGCGGTTATCTGTATACTGTGAATATGACTATAAATTACTATTTTTTTCCTTGCTATCCCTAAAACAATAATGGGAGTTATATACTATTGACAACTGAAGACTCTGATTGACTTAATAAATATAAATATAATATGGCCATTGTATTGTAAAAGATAATTTGTTTTGAAGAGATAAAAATGCATATGTACATTGTACAATGGTAAGACGTCATTATCATATTCACTTTTTTATGAGTTTTAGTCGTTTATTGCAGATTTGAAATATAAAGATATATCATACCTAACATAAACAATTATTGAGACGTTGAATTATATTTAAAATTATGTTAATTCAAGGTTTGTTAATTTCGTATATATAAGTATAAAACATTAAAATAGTGAATTAAAAACTAAGCAAAAAACTTAACATTAAATTTACGTTAATAGCACAAACGTACGTTTCAGAGCTCAGATGAAAATATTAAAAAATTAAAAATAATTGTTATGAATCTCTTTTAAGAGCACAAACACAATAATATTCGTTCATTTGCTGCTGATGAGAATTATATCTAACACAGACTAAAATATTTATTTTTTTTTAAAAAACATGCAAATCTGATGTACGATGTACCTATCAAGAATTCAAGACATCAAATAGGTTTCAATTGTACCTCATTGAGTAAGTTACTATAATAGATGTATTCAATTTGAATTCTATGATAAATTATTGTATGCGAAAACGGTTATGAGTGGAAACGGTGTGTTACTCTCTATTTCTTAGCATAATATTTGATAATTAATTTGGATTGTTATTATTAGTTTATTTTTTATTAGTAATAGAGCGTATGTTTATATTTAATTGAAATAAGAATAACTATAGTTGTACATTTATAATATACCTCAATAATACTTACTTTTATCAATATAAATCCAAAAAAAAAAAATATTTAAATAGAAAAAATAAACCAAAACATTTTAAAATTATTATGTCTAGAAAATAAATAATATAAATATTTAGTTAACATTTCAAGTATCTATGATTCTTCCTTTTTGAATAACAACATTAAAATAAAATAGATTTTATCAAAAACTGGTTTGGGTAAATACTGCCGTTTTTCTGTATATTTTTTAAGCTTTTTTAATTATTTTAAAAACAATTCTACATTTTAACCAAATATTTTTTTACTTATGATCCCTCACATTACCGACTAGAACCAATACCGTTTACCACACACACATGCACAAACAATCACTAACATTGTATAAAAGTATAAAAAAGAATTTATTTATTTCGCTTGGTTGTTAAGTATTATTAATTGGGTAGGGAATTGTGGTGTCAAGTTTTCGGTGGGTATAGTGGGTTAGGGAAGCTATGGCTCCGGGGGTAGCTATGTATATATTATAATAATATAATATATAACAAGAGTCTGTGCTTGCTGTACCAACATTTGCTCAGATAGGTTTCGAAATGTGTATGATAACAATAATACAGTAGGTATTAATAGTATATAGGTAAATATATATTTTTAACGAGTGCGCCCATATAAGAGAAATTAAATACACTAATATAGTAATATAATATGTTTACTCTATTAAATTATTTATTATAAACGTTTTTCAAAATCATACGATTTATTAATACCTATTGAAATTATTAATCTGTGTTGTTTGAATAAATTACACACTATAATGTACAGGTAAATATACATTTTAAAACCAAATCATAGGTAATGAAGTTACGAAATATGTAACAAAAAGCAAAAAATTAACATAAAATTGTCTTTTATAAAGGTTTCGGAATTAGTTTTAAACTTTTCCACTTAAATAAACTAAGTCAATAAAAATAAAACAATTAAAATAACTTTCTACGATTTTCTTTTAGGATAGTGATTTTAGAATTTCTAATTTAAAATCACGACCAAACTCATATAAAGTATTCGATGCACGTAACACTTGAATATTTGATATCCTGAAAATAAAAACTGTATTATTTTCTTATCTAAATTTCAAATGGGTACCTAGTTTATTATATTATCTATTTTTTTTTCTAAATTCGTGATCCCCTTTTTCATCAACAAGTCACAGTATTATCATAAAGTATAATCTAATAAAATAGGTAAACTAAGAGTCGGTGACTGATTGTAAAATCATTACATGTTATGTTTATTTTCAATCTATTGGTGTAATAATAATATAATAATTGAAATAAAAATATTTATTGTTCGAAAACCATCTAATTTATAATAAGGTCTTGTATCATTTATTGGACTATTTTATATTTTAAAATAAATGATAAACTACTGAGTGTATGGTGTATCAGTATCACACATTTACATAAGGAAAATGTACATGGATAATATTTTATTCTGTTCACGATCAAGTACAGGTTATACCTTATTCATGTACCTATCTTCAATCTATTTAGTGTGACCAGCTCACACTATTTTTCTAGAGTTTATCGTGATGTGATATTTAGAGAAATTATATAATATAACATAATATGCGATATTGGGATTGTGTTTATATTCTAATTTGGAAGTTACACCTCATTGTATTATGTCTCTGAATCTAAACTATAAGAAAAAATATAAGGATTTTGATTTTTAAATGCTAAACATTATAAAAATAAATATTGACATAATTTCGTATTGTACATTTTTTTTGTTTAATATTTATTTTACTGAAATAAAATGTGTATAAAGCCTTAGATAATATATATATATATATTTTTTTTTTATTAGAAAATCAAATACATACATAGTTAAAACTTAAAAATAAACAAATACATACTACAATTTGATTAATTTACCCCAATAAGCATAGCTTGTGGTGGGACAAATGAAAATATTAAATTTTTTTCTATTAATATACAATTTATTAACAAGTATACACTATTTATGTCAAAACAATTAATTTTTTATTGAATCTATATTGACACATTGAGGCTTGCTATAAAAATAATACTTTTTTAGATTATGGCCATTAGCTGATTGGGGGGTTTTTATGATTGTAGGTAGTAGGCTTTGCAATTGTAGGGTTATTACACGTGCGTGTTATGTTTGGCAGAATTTCTATTGGGGCACCCGTAGGTTTCTGCCATGCCCCGGAGTGGGGGATGGCGGCACTTATTCTCCGGACACCGTGACTTGCCCGAAGAAAAATGCCGCCCGGTGACCAAAGATCGAACCCGGATCGGCTGCGCCGCAACCGACGCGTTGGACCGCTCGGCCACCTCGTCCCAGCTATAATTTATTATCCTTCTAAATCAATGAAGCTCACAGGATCATGATTCATTTAAATATTATAATTATTTTTAAAATTATTATTATTTAATTTATGGTGTACAAGATAATGAGCAAGCTCACGTCAATCAAAATTTATTACTAATCAAAAATACTGATTAACAAAGGAACATACTTTAGAAAACACTTGTATTAGAAATATTCAGATGCACAAAGACAAAATTATATTAACATAGATCAATACATAATATTATTATGCAGTATTAACATAATATATTATTATAGTAAGGAGTAAGTTTAACTTGTGTTAGTGTAGTGAAGTGTATATAGGTAGGTACCACAATATCTATAGATAATCAAATTAAACCAATATTATAGGCATGTATTATGCAGTCTGCTATATGAGTAAACATGGGTATTGTAATTAAAATTACGCAATAATTAAGGGAAGCTATTAAAATTCCAGAGCTGTGAAAAAGTTTGTGTGAAAAAGAACTCTGAGTGGAGGATTTATGAACTTTAGACGCAGGTAATGATATTGTTTAGTTTTCATCTGGTGTTAAAATTGTGGCATATTAGTTATGCTTGGTTATTTTTTTATTGCAAAGGTGACGGCTGCTTTGTAAAAAAGTTTTTTTTAACAGGTAGCGCGTTAAATTATTTATACAGGTTCTGCAAGATGTGGAAGTCGAGGCTTTTACTTAAGATTAATCGCGAAATATAATTTTGGAAGATTTCAAATAAACTTTGCAAATATTTTAGATATGTTTTTTTTGCTTCGCCCAGTGCGATTATGCCATATGTATGTAAATGAGGACTCTGCCAATGTTTTGGATATCATTTTAATTAGATTATTACATTAAATATAGGTATCTCAATTACTTGAATTCGCATAAGAGAGCTTTCTCGTTTTTATTACTAATGCAGTTATGTGCTCGGTCAATTTTAAATGAAAGCTCATTAGTCACTTCTATACCTAAGTATATATTGAGTTTATTTTTAGTTTATCATTACATTAGCATGCGTTTGGATTAGTGCAGCTAACTTAATGTGAAAAAATATAATTTTGTTTGGAAAATCATTTTGTTGGATAAGTATTGTGGAAAAATAAATGCTCATCCTATATTTATAAATAAGACATGTCAATATTGCAACGATTACGGCAACTCTGCAAGCATGACAAACTAGTTGATGAGTTACAGACTACAGTAGTTTATTTTTATAATTAAAAATACAGGCGATAATGTTATAGTATATGACGTGTAATAGTTGTGTACAATATTCTTTTCCAATCAGAATCTTATGTGGTTTAATTACTTAAATCGATAATTTGTGGTTATATTTGTAATAATATGTTACTGTAGGTACTTGAATTATAAATTATAGGACACATTTTTCTAAGAGAACATAAAAATGTCACGTCTTATTAAATTTTAAAATAAAATAATCAAAACACGTATTTTTGAAATGTAAATACTCAGGTATAAAGCTATGTACGTTGTATATACTTAACTGTTATATATATATATATATATATATATATGATGATTTGACGTTATATAGTAGAAAAACAAACTATACAAGTGTATCGAAAATGAAAATAAAATATACTCATTCAATTTTGGATTCCGCGTAGATACATAAATGTATTGGTGTTTGGTTTACAATAATGTGTGCTTTTTTTAGAAAATACTTTTCAAGGTACGTAGTATAAAAGGTAGAATACAATATATTTCCTCAGTAGGTCCCTATAGTTATTGCGAAATATTTTTACAACTACAAAAACAATGATTGAAAAGTTTTATTTCTAGAAAATGGTTTAAACAAAAAAAAACCGGTTGACCAAGTTCGGTTAGTCAATATAATATGAATAAAATGAATGCAATATTGAAATTAAAATTAAAATTAAACAGAGATTTATTATTATATTTTATACGATTTGTAATTTGTACTATTTATACTAAATTTATTAATTTATTGTACTACAAAATATAATACATTAATAAGTTATGTTAAATAATATTAAATTTAGTGTTTTCATAAGACCTATAATTTTATAATTTAAAACTTCGACATAAAATTAATCACTTCTTTTATAAAATACAATAGGTACTGCCACAAAACGGAGAATCCTCAAACAGAATAATATGTTAAATTTTTATTTCGAGAGTTGCTAAAATCTATAATACCAATTTGAAAATAAATCAATTGACAGCCATTCATTTTTAATATGTAATGAAGTCCGGGGGACAACAAAATTTACAGCAAACGATTATATTATTATGGAGTATAGACTATAGTGTCACAATTAATTTAAATTACCAAAAACGTAAATATTAGATTTATATAATATCTATTATCTACTATACTAAATTAAATTCAAAACAATATTACAATTATTATTCTACTATTAAATAATAATAATAAAATATAATATTGTACACGTTTCGAGATCTAAATTACTTTTTAAAATTAATGCATAAAACTTGATTTACAATTTTGACGCAGAAATCGATGAAAAGAGGTGGTTTGCTGTACAAATATTTTAGCAGATATTTAAATACTACCTACTCTACAAAGCCAATTGTACATGTCATATGGCTATATATATTAGGTAACTTAATGTTTACTCAAAACTTAACCTCAACAAAACTTGATTTAAAACTCATCTAAACTTTGATAATACCTACTACATAATTGAATTTGAAGAAGTAATTATAACACCGTAAAATATTAAACAACTATATATCAACGAAACCGCAAAAGAAAGTGGAAATCCATGAGCAATTAAAAGAATGATGTCTGACAGTTCAAAGTCAGAATAAAACTGAAAAGTAATATTCATCTCCGCTAAGTTATCATAACGGTTAATCAAAAATATCAATAACCTGAAGTTATATAAGACATTAGTTGTAATATAGTTAGCTCTACTCAAAATTATTTTTTGAATTCTATGATGTATAATAATTGTTATCAAGTTGAAAAACAAATCACAAAGGTTCACTGGTATCTGTATTTTGTGCGGTAGGTATCTAATATGTATTTATTATTTTAGCGTCATATACAAAATAATAAAACAAGTACCTAGCATGACTTCCACGAATGAATAAAAATTGTAAAATGGCATACATAGAAAATGTTAAAACAAAGTTATACATAGGTACAAAGTAATTAGGTGTACCTACATAAAATATGATTATACATGTTTTCCAAGAGTTGAATGACACAATCGCGGACATATAATACAGTAGGTATAATATATGTCTGTGGACATAATTATTTACTATCAACTTTCAGATCAGTTTACGCAATTTGAATTCTCTAGATTAAACATTTTAATATCAGGTTGACTATACAAGTTATTACGGCTATAACTAAAAATAAAATTTAATCATATTCACAGGGGTTTTAAGTTGGCAATGCATATACATTTTAAAATTGTATTATAGTTGTTTATAGAGATTTTTTTTTTAAATTAATATTTCGTAGTTTTAAGTATACACACCGTGACATTTTAATTTAATGTATTCCATTTAATGAGTACATTCAAAATATTGAACCTTTTATAGTTTATGAGTATCTAATTTAATATTTTAATAAGTTCAATAAACGTTGTACCTATTGTTATAAATTATAATAGTTAATCGACTGCCAAGCTCTGCTCGTTGAGCAATGTTTTTTTACGAATACGATAATTTATCAATGCATTAAAATTTATTTTTAAATCGTATCATGTATTATTACTTATTAGAATATAATTAAAATAACTGATGTATATTGTCTTATTAAGAATTAAAGGTATTAAGGTAATATGTTACGTATCATATATTATCTATAATAATAAAAAGCAATGTCATGTGTGTGTGTGCGTCACAGCTAAAGTCCATCGTAATAATAATGATTATGCAATATAACTCAAATATAACACCCGAAGACATCCCAAGAACGTACATCATAAAGTCAATTTTTTAAACTTTGAATTTTTAAGAAGGTTTCAGACAAGGATTTTTTGGCTCACGAAAAACATTTTTTTCTAAATGGTTGCCATTGGTTACAGTAAATAAAATAATGTTTATAGTTGGATATAATTTTAGACATGTATTTTATATTTGGTCAAAAGTAAAACTAACAAAATCAATGTGTTAAAATCGGCGCAGTTTCCATTTGACTTAAGATAGGATAAATAATTCATTTGAATTTTTTAATTTTGTCATGAAAAACACAGTGCAGGCTCAGATATAATAAAATTAATAAATATTATAAAATATCTACTGCATAAAATCAAATAGCAAAAACAGATGACCTCAATAATAATCTACGGTTGTCAACCAATTTCCATAAAATATCCATTAATAGATTCTGCAAGATCCTAGTGTATCATATTATTATGCTATACTTTTATTACTCACTTCCTATATATTTTTCAACACCGAAATGTTGATTATAGTTAGTTGACTCTCGAAAGACTATAATTTTTTTATTTATAATATATCGTTGCCATTGGTTACGGAAAATAAAATAGTTATTATCTCGGTTATTATGATTAGGTATAATAATTTATGATAGTGGTCAAAACAATCCGAATAACTGGGTTGAAAATCTGCGCAGTTTACATTTGCCTGATGGAGGGTAAGAATGTGTATGAATCCACGGGCAACGCCGTGCACCATCAGCTAGTAATATATTATTAATATACAATATATTGAATATTATAGGTATGTCTCAAATGATATATTTAAATAAAAACACAGAATAATTAACTCCAGTGCGATCATCTAGGGTGTTAAATAATTCGGTACAATAATAACAATATTAATGTGACGGCCATATACCGCAAACGCTGTCCATACACACACGTTATAATATTATGAACAAACTCACCAACGCTCTGCTGCATAACAACACACATTATACTCCACTGGGAAAGTTTACGTTACCGTCGCCATACATAAATGTACGACCGAATCGCTACTTCTCGACGTTTCGATGCTAATCAAAAGTAGACGGGATAACGCACTGCAATAATCCTATAGTACAAGGGTTGAACGAAAATAACTCTAAAGTGGTGTCTTCCAGTTAAAATCTCAAGACACATCGTCCATGCCAGTATATCACGGACAATGCACTATAGGTAGGTACGATATATTTTTGTCATTCAAACGAAGACTCACCGCCGCACGTTCACAATTATATATTAGATAGGTAGGTAATTGGGTTATTCAAACATCCTGGTAGTACCGTCATAGAATTAACTATCTTGAACTATTAACCAAATACACGTCTTGTCATTATTGTATTCCCTCATCAGGCCTAATATTATTATCCGTCCGTATTTATCTTTAAGCTTTAAAATCCAAGTAGGTACCATCTGTATTGGTATAATATGATTTATGTATCGTTTTATGTATTTATTTTGGCATATTATAGTTATTGGGTAACATTATTATTATTTTAATTATTATTATTTATTGTTTTAATCAGAAATATAGGTAACTTATAATATTAGTATAGTAATAATAATATTTGAGCTATTTTAATAATAGATAGTATCTGATTGCATCTAATTGCACTTGTTTGTCAATCCGTACCTAAATAAGGTAACGTGGTAGACTCTGGTGCGTATTCTAGTAAGTACCTATTGGATATTCAGAGTTTAGAATATTTAGCTTAACATAAATAATATCAGATTACTTTGATTAGCATAGTTCTATTATAAAACTAACTTAGTAATAGTAGTATTTTAGATGCGCATTTGTTTGTCAATCAGTACCTAACCACTATGGCATGGTAGGTATATATACCCTGATGCGTATACTAAACTGTCCAGAGTATTAAGTTTATTTATAACTAAGCCCTTGATCACAACATAAATTAAGTCTTCGCCTCAGTTATTGGATAAATTTGACCAGCCACACATTACAATTACTATATTAGGTAGGCCTCCACAATAGTATCTATAATACACTACGTTTTAGCATACCTACTAGCATATAAAAGGTGCTCTATCTAGCTCAATCTAATTTATCTACAATAATATAATAAGCAAAATAGACCACGTCTTTCTATTTAATTGAATTTCTAGAAGACTACTCGTAGTACGTCAACTTCACGATATAACGATACAAGCTAAAAATTGGTGGAAATCGGTGGGGGGAGTGCTTGAAGGGACTTAGCCCCCACACAAAGTCCTTCAAGCTCCCTCTTTTTTTAGTTTTTTAGGATCGAAGCCCCCTGCTCACATTAATGTTAATAATGTTAGCCCCCCCCCCGACATTTTAATGGATTTCCGCCTATGACGCTAAATCAATCAAACTAGGACGTAAAATATCGTAGTGATACCACGGAGCACCGAAAAGACATATCCAAGTACCTACCTCAACTTCGTATAGATATTGAACCCTGTAACCTACTTACTATACGAGCAAGAGCAAGACAAGTAAATTAAACCATATTATCCACCTGACGTTTACACATACATTTTATTTGACACAGAATATTATATATAGGTACCTACCTACCTACCTATATATTAGTAGAATATAATGTTACACACGCACCCTTTGGAATAATAAAATGAAACCACTAAACGACGTCAAAAGACACCTGCAGGACGCGTCAACACAATGTATTATGCACGCCCATAGTCCACTATATAATAATATAAATTGCGTTCACACAAACAAATTTACTACACCCTTTAACACGTGTATGGCATGCATACAGGGGTCGTCGTGGCATCTTACCTTTTAGTATTAAAGATCATCGATATGCCTGCACACACCAGTTTTAAGTTTTAACTTATTTCATAACATATTATTGTAATTTAGGGGGACAATTATCCACCATTATCGCATTTGTTATGCTATACTAGAGTATATTTAATATCTAAATTTTCCGAAATATTTATAAATGTTTTTTTGAACATTCTGAGCGTAGCTCATATGAATGTATAATTTTTCAATTATGAATGTTTTTTTTCGACTGGAAACTCTTTTTCTAGTAGATAATAATGTGCTCTGACCATTGACTTCGACTGAGGTCCCAGGTACCAAATTGGATTTAGTTCTTTTTGGAAGTCAAAATAATCGGGAAAAACGATATAAATACGAAAATGTATTAAAATGTTAATATATTATTATTAAAATAATTGTATTATTAAAATGTTAATTTTATTATTAAAATAATTATTTGGTAGCCGCCTTGGTTAATAAAAAGTTAGACCATATTCCATTGGATCGTCTTCGATTTATTTTCATTTTTTAACATAGTATGTTTATGGGCTGCTTACAAAATGTTTTTCCAACCTATCTTCGTGATACCGATTTTTGTAACGCTTTGTTTATTGTCATAGAAACGCAAATCAACAATAAAAATAAAAACAAATTGTAATTAAATTCCTAACAAAATTTAGCATGCTACCTACTATAGATATTTGTCCACTGCACTACACCCAAAAACATAATATCTATGATTTCTCAACTTTCCTTGCAGGGGAAAAATTTCTAGTAGCATAATTCTTATAATATTATGTACAATGAACGACATTTTTTTTTTCTATTAAAATGTCGATAAAAAATTATTTGATCAGCCAAAAAGCTATTTAAAAATTTGAAAATATTAATGATACATATGCACGATTTTTTAAGCCACCGATTCTAATATTATACCAATCATCCATCAAAACATCACTCGCTTTAAGCTTTAAGCTGTATTAATCGACACGATCGCGATGTGGCCACTATTACAATAACCCTTAATGTTTCAGTCACGGTTGAAAAACATGACCGAGGAAATGAGTGTTCTGTATTAATAATATAATCACACTGTGTGACGTATTATTTTATGTTTTTACTGTAATATAAATTCATATGAATTTGAGTTAAGTTATTGACAATAATGTAACTAAGTTTCGTAATTAAAGTGTATAGTCATCTGAGTTTAAATAAATCAGTGGGATCCTTGAATATCCATCCGATGGTACCTACGTATAATTTAATATGTATTTACCTAAGTCCTAAAATGTCATTATAATAGTTCCACAGTTTTTTTTAGTTAACAACTTACGACAACCTAACAAGGATTTGATAAAGCATACTTTTTTTAGTAGGGGGGGGGGAATCTGAAGTAGTTTATGTTGGGACAAAAACAAGAAATTCCTTTTTCGTTCTAAGTTATTTTTATAACAGTATATAAAAAAGTTTTTATCGTTTTCGTTACCTAATCATTTTAATCTCTTCAATATTTCATCTTCATTTTAAGAAAAAACCTTACATGCACCTACCTGTGTAAATATTTTTGTTTTTTATTCTTTATGTTCAATTAAATATTTATTATTTAGATGCTGGCGGAGCGATGAATGTTTGGTTTGACAATGATGATGTTTGAGCGTGTATTGTTTTATATCTGTCATACGTTTTGCAGAACTTTTAACTTCAGTACCTACTCAATTTTGAGAGTAGTTCTTAGTAAGTTATTAAATCTAGATAACACTTAGGGGGATAAAAAGTAAATAAAATACATAGTACATACTTTATAAAATTATTCGGTAAAAACGGAAATATGTACCTCTCAATATCAATTTTTGACAATTTCGTCAATGTAAATTCAACACATATGGCTATTCTTTTAGGTATTACTAATAGAAAAAAAATATTTTTATTGTATTACCCAACCTATAAATACTTTATAAAATACCCTTAGAAATAGACGCTGACACACCGTATCAAAATCGTTCTTCATATGGCTACGGGCTACCTACAACGATTTAACATTGAATTCAAATTGAATCCTTCCATTACAGTTATGTCCAATGATAAGATTATTACTCTCCAAAACCTACTATACAGCAGAGTTATTTTCCATGGTTTTACTTTTAAGCCAATTGTTTTATAAATTAATAACCTATTTTGATTTTTGAAATTATATTATGTAGAATAGATTTGAGTTATATAAATCTTGAAAGTATATAATAAATTACTGTATCCGAGGAATAAAATATTATTGATAATATTTTTAATATACCTATTTGATTTAAATAAAACAGTAGAATTGCCAATTTAAGTTTGGAAGACTATTACATATGCCAATTGGTATACCTAATATAAATCAAATTTAAAAATAATTTTTAATGGTGGTTGACTGAATGTTACCTAAAGTATATTTCCAGACCTTTTTATTTGGTACATATTTGTAGACTTTAAAATATCCGTTTAGTAATGACGTGTGATTTTTTTGCAAAAAAACATTTTAAGGTAGGTAGTAAGAAGTTACAAAAGTTCCATACAGTGAATTATATATATATATAATTTGAACAAAGATGACTTTTGTGCAGTGTGAGTGACTTTTGGGACTTTTCAAACAAATAAAATATAATCGTTTTCTAATTTAAAGTTACCATTATAATTGTGACTCACTAAACATTTTACGATTATGTGCCAATAAAATATTAGATATGTGAAAACATTTTTTTGTTTCATTAATTTCCTAATATTATATTTGCAAATTAATTTTTTTGTGATTAAATATGTGTGTGTGTGTGTGTGTGTGTGTGTGTGTGTGTGTTCCTGTGTGTCTGTGTCTGTGTATATGTATGTGCTGTTGGATGGTCACCTCATAAAAAATAACTTTTTAGAGGACATGGTACAAATAAAAGGTTATGCAGCACCTAGTGCTGCATCAATATGTTAGTTATATACGAACAAACACATGAAAACTTTTTCTCACACTTCTCACACCCACAGTTCGAGATATTTATGCATTAAAATATTATATTCAATAGTAAAATAATAATTAAAAAACCCATTCTTCAAAAGAATTTCAAGAAGCAAGTATTTTTTTACAGCACGCAGTCTATAATACATTAAAAAATGTTTGTTGTTTGTAATATTTTTGAATAATTCTTAAATTGGTCAAATTGTATAGTGACCAACACCCAGTTTTTATATACCCACATAAGTTACTATTTTATTTAAGGAAATAATAATTTAAGTAGTATAAAAAATATTGAATTTCCCATTTATTTAAAGAAAAATTGATTTTTTGTCACAATTGTCATTCTGTACCTTTTTTCTATCTTCATAAATCAAAAAATATGTACAAACTAGTTCAGTGACGTATAATATTTTATTATCTTCTTGTCAGAATAATAAATAAAATATATTTCGATTCTGGCCGTTGCGATGACTAACTACTGCTTCACATATATTTAAAAGCTCATCACTGAACCATTTTCCAGTTGAATGGTTGACCATTGTTTTCCAATTCTAAGCAACTCACTTAAATATCCCACCGACCACTACATACCTAGCTCAGAATATCTATTTTGGATGAATTCTAAACATTTAATATAAAAATTGAATATCACACTGCACTCTGCAGTATGTTGAATATGTCTCGTCATTTGACAGGTTACTGTAGGGGATACTGTATGGGTGCGTGTTAAATACTAATTAAAATATTCAACAACAAAACAGAATTGGGTAGAAAAACAATCCTAAGTGGAGACGGTTTGTCAGCTTACTTACATTCATAAAGATATTTTATGATATGAATGTATATTGCTATTATTATAGTAATATATTTTCTATTATTAATACGATAAGAAGGTGTAACTAATGTTTGCCAAACACTAATAATTACATATTATGCGTTATAATAATCATTATTATAAATTATAAAATTGTATTTAATAATATAATATTACAAGCTGTTAAACTTATAAGTTAGGTGAGAATAGATTCATGGTATAAAACATTTTAAACTAATCTACAAATGTTAAAAATTGTATTGTGTATAGTAAATAGGTAATCATAACAATATACGTAACAGCGAAAAGTTTCAAGCCCCTGCAAATATTATTTTTTTGAATAATTGCAGCGAAATATAGTTAAAATTGTTTTTTTTATTTCAATATTTAATCTCGGGTAAATTTGAATTATATTTTGTTGAGATATTAAGGTTTCTATAAAAATAACTTAGGAGGTTTCTTGTTTCGAATGTTTAAGATTTTTGACTGGGTATATCATTTTTATCAACATTTATAGAAAAGAACTAAAACATTAGTAAATTGCAAATTCTTTATAATATGTGTATTCAAATATTACAGATTCGTAATTATAATTATAGTGCAAGTATAGAAAATGATAATTTGACTAAAAGTGGAATGTTTCAAGATTATAACCAAAAAAATGTTATGGAATCTACTATTAAATGTTCAAACTTTTTATTCATACAAAAAATGTTATCATACATGAATACAAAAAAAAATTCAATGTCAATAAATAGTACAAAAAGATCCAAAATATTTTGAAAATGTTGTCATTCCATTCATGTCTGTAAAAGGCTACTATAAATAGTTTATCAAAAATGCAAGTCTTTTTCATTTATTTATTTTGTAAATTACAAAAAAAAATTGATTCTGTCGAAAACTGACGTTGTGTAAGAATTTCTGTTTTTTTCCCAATTAAAAAAAGAACAAAAGTGCTCAAAAATGTTGATGTTTTACATTGTTTTATAAAAGTTCACAATATGGCACATTTTAGTTTGAACATTTTTAAACGATTTAATATTTTGCTGCATTATTTCATTGTTTTGTAAAACATTAATACTTAAAATTCCATAACAGTATTAGTTACATTAGTATAGGACATAGGTAATAGAACTACGTCATATTAATTTAATTATAGTATTAATTTAATTTAAAAAAGTATATTTTATAATAATACATTAGCTAAACAACATTTTTATTTATTAAGAGTAAATATTTTGATAAACCTACCAAACAGCATAATATATTTTGTATGATAATTTATAATATATTTATTTTAATTTAATACAAAAAAACAGTACAATTTTATGGTTCTGTTATGATTTGTTATGTTATTGTTCATATATTTCTCGGTCATCATCATACTATAATATGCCAACCATTAAAATTTAATAGGTACACATTATTTATATTAATACCTAGGTACTTAAAAAGTTTAAATTACCAAATATCTCTATAAAAATCGTTTAAATGATCAGGATGATTTATAATTGCTTTAAAATATAATATAGTAATACCACCCAGAACCTAAAGAAGTAAAAAGATAAACGAATGTCAACATTCAGCTTTTTAACCCTAATTATGTTTACACACGTTTAACAATTATGTATAATAATTCAGATGAACCTATAACATTTTTTTTAGTTTCATTGAGTAATATATACATAATTATTAATGAATAACAACAAAGGTGTTTCTTCTCAATAAATCAAAATATTTTTATGGTAATTACTAATTAGTGGTACTCTTCTACATATTATTACTATTTTTTCACTTGATAACTGCACTTGATGATTTATTTGAATTTTAATGTTCATAAAACTTATAAAGACATACAATTTTAAGAATGGTAATTTAAAAAAAATCGGGGATCTCACTATGCTGTATAGTAGGTGTAGAGTAGACTACATCTTTGAGTAGGTCACTGTAATGTATAATATTATAGTCTGTTAAATTTTAATTCAATGATAAACCATTGTAAATGATGAAAAACGATTCCAAGCAGAGACGGTCTGTCATTCTATAGTTCTAAGGACGTTTTGTTTTATACCTACTTATATATTTATATTACTATACAACTAATTTAAAAAAATGAAAATTGCATTCATTAAATAATAATAATAATTTTATTATTTAATTTATAACTACTATTTTACTGAAGTACCATAGACTGATGTGGATAAGTTCATGGTATAAATAGTTTAAAAACAATCAACATTTTTCAAATATTTAATTTTGTAGGTACTTACTCAATAATACGAATATTATTATTGGTAAATTGATGAAAATATTCAAGTCCTTACGATTGACGTTTCTGAATTAAGTACAACATAATAACTAAAATTTTAATTGTTCATTTGAATATCCAATTTTGTATATTAAATTGCTAGAAGAAAATTACCTACCTTTACTGAGGTTGAACTTATATTACATTTTAGATTCTGAGTTGAGCGAGGAAGCTATTGGTTTTACAATGGTGTTTATTTTTTTTATTTTTTTTTTTATATACAAAATATCTACCAGAAGGAGTGCTTCGATTTCAACATATAGTATCTTATCTTTTAGCAAATTGGATCAAGATGGTACTTTATATTACATGAAAAAAGGTGAAGCCAGTTTTAATATCTCATAGTATAGATATATGTGGATAAATTTTAAAAGTTATTAATTAATCAGTTATCATCGACCAAATGATTTATTATTATCACAGAATACTCTACTATATACATTATATTAGCTATTGGACTACTTTTTTTATCACAGTGTACCTATCTATCAACTAGGTACTTTATTTATATATTTACGTTATTTCACGGTTGTAACTTATAGATAATATTATATACCACATATAGGTTAGTTAAAATAGTAATTACAAATAACGAATATGTTAGATCTAAAAAAAAACAGAATATTCTTATTACCTACATTAAACTTTTACATATTATACCTAACAAGTAAATAAAATACTGTTATAATGAGTGAAAAGAAGATCATATAGCAGAAGAATAATCATTAAGGTCATTAAAGTTCACACTTTTTTTAAAAGTTGAATTTTGTATGGAGTGACTCGTAAAATGGGGTGACTTTGGACACGTCCTACCTATTAGATTTCATCAAAAACCGATGTTATAATTTAACGGTTGACTTCGGACAATATAACATTTTTAAAAAAATCTAATAAATTGAAATAAAAAAAGATGGGTAAGTGGATGTCGCTCTACTCTACAGTAGGTTACAAGTGGGTCACTGTAATGGATAGTGTTAAATTTGAATTCAACGATAAATATCATTGTATAAGAAAAACGATTCTGAGCGAAAACGGTCGTCAGCCTATGATATTACTAAGTATATTTGATGATATTATTGTGAATAAAGTAATTTATATATAACCTATTTACGTGGAACCTTGTTTTAAATTTTCAAACCTTAGCTGTAAAAGTTGAACATTTTATACATGTTTAGCTTTAAATGATTATAAAAATGTATTTTTAATATTTTTCCACTACTATTGTAACAATATATCAGGAGCCTTGTATTACATTTTCATCCTTTTTTACCCAACAAATAAAATTTTATTGATATTTATAGAAAAAAAACTAAATAAATTGAAAACTGAAAATGTCCGTAAACAACTCAAAAATAGTCAAAATATTTTCAAAGTTATATAGTGTATAGTAAATGCTAATATAAACATTCAATGTAATTTTCAAGTATCTACAGTCATTCGTTTTTTTAATTACCACAAAACTAGACAATCGTTACATGAGAAATGGAGTGAATATCAAATGTTGTACAAATATGAATTTCAAACGCTCATAAAAATTTGATTTTTGGGGGACGAGGTGGCCGAGCGGTCGGACACGTCGTCTGCGGCGCTGGCGGACGCGGGTTCGATCCTCTCGACCACTGGGCGGTATTTTTCTCCGGGCAAGTCACGGTGTCCGGAGAACAAGTGCCGCCATCCCCCACTCCGGGGCATGGCAGAAACCTACGGGTGCCCCATTCAAAATTCTGCCAAAAACCCAACACACACGTGTTCCTCCCCCTACCGACATAAACAACACACAAAAATAAAACCACTAACACCCAATGGCCTATGTTGCCGCGGGTTATCCAATAAAAAAAAAAAAAAAAAAAAAAAAAATTTGATTTGACTTTCTTATAGACATTTTTTTTTCTAACCTCCTACATTGTTGACATACAATCTGCGCATATTTAATATGTTGTCCGAAGTCACCCCATGTTTGGTAATAATTAAGACGATTTAACACTACAGTGTGAGATCAAGTACCTAACTTAACTACTTGCACATATACCAATTAACACAGACAAGTTAACAAGTATAGGTTACCAATTCAATTTTTCTATTTGTTGTTGGCTACAGTAGTCAATGTAGTTCTGTAATTTAAAAATACAAAAAAATAATATTTTGTAATGTCATCAATAAATATTATTTTCTATGGACGTTATAAATTATAATAGATATTAACGTGGAGTATCAGTTTTTAACTTTTATATTAAACTTGTATTCTTAAATTATAAGATAATTATAACTAAAAAAAACATTGTGTTGTCCGAATTCACACCACATGTCCGAAGTCACCCTATTTTCCGGTAGTCAATAGAACAAGAATCTTTGGTTCAGACATTTTTAAGGGGCCCCCTGCGGACAAAGTCTCCGCACGCCTATGGCTCTATACGAATTATTATTCGTTAATTATTCGTTCTTAATTATTATTATTAGTATTATTATTTGAATTAATACAACAACAACCCCTACCCTCTACAAAGTATAAACCAGATCCAATTTGACGACAGAAACCATCAAACTCAAACTGATCCAAAAGGTAATGTGACAGACACAAAAATCAAAAATATAAAATGAAAAGAAAACACCACACACGTCGTTGTAAAATTATACACAATATTTACAAAACTATACATTTATTTTAAATTGTAATACACGTTAAGCTGTTATAATATCGTGGGCTCAGAACCAAAAGGTGCTATCTCAAAATATCAAATTGTTCAGGAGAGCCATTTTAAACTATTTTCAACTTAAAACTGCATTATCTTTTTTCGTAATGAATGATTTTTAATGATTAGCACATCTAAAAATTCACAAAGTTGTTCTGAGTTAACACTAGCGATTTAGTTTTCTTAAAATCAAAATGTAACGTAAGAAAAACAAAAATGTAAAAAATTTCCGTTAAGAACCAAAAAGTTCTTCAGATAGAACCTTTTGGTTGTTAATATTTTTTTTTTCACTTAGTTAGAACTTTTTGGTTTTGAATTAAATGTATGTTTTCACTATGGTGTTACCAACCTCAAAATAATAAATAATGACATGGCATTGGCTTTTCACTTGAGTAGAATAGATACCTAACCTAACCTATATACATGACCGTACCTGTAGAAGGGGTTACCTACTTTTAAAATTTTAAATGGTAATAATGCCATCAAATGAACATAAGTAGGTACTAAGCAATTAGCTGCATTAATTTGTAAAAGCAATTTTAAGCCTTTGCAATAATATTAAACATTATGTTTCAATTAAATGTATTGATAATATTATATTAAATATAATTTATATCTATAAAATATTTTAAGTACCTAGGTAAATATCTCACTTAAAATGAATACCTATTACCTATACCTAATTCTAAATTATATATTAGGTATTATTTTATAGGTACTTACTTGTTGTTAATGTCAACTTGTTTTTCTGCTAGCTTCATTAACTATTGGTACGGTTTCGTAACCTCGATGACAACATATTTTTTTCTATTATAACGATAATAATTGACAAGATCTTGGATCAGAATTATTAATGTTGAGGCATCCAGTTAAAATAAAACCAAAATAAAAATAATATTGACTAAGGTAAATGTACCGTATATTTATTAAAATTATTTATAGAAATCTTTGTTTTGTTGATAAAAATGTACAATAATTAATAATATTGTACCATCATATTATTATTGTATGGTTAATACAGTGAACATGAGATAGTACTTTTTGGTTATCACTAATTTTTTTTCTTCTTATAGATAGAACCTTTTGGTTTTAACACTATTCTCAAGAACCAAATAGTGCTATCTAGATCGCTATCAAATAACAAAAGTGTAAATTTGATCGATTTAGCACCTTTTAGTTCTGGATAACTCCTTAAATAATGTACTTAAAAAGTTGGATGTGAGTTTGGATTATAGACCATTGACCAATAAACCCATTTATATAAAAAAGTGGATTTTCGAAAAAATCGATTTAGCACCTTTTGGTTCTGAGCCCACGATATGATAAAATTGTTTAAAATACTAAATTACTATTCAAAATATGTCACTTTAATCAAATAAAATCTATATTATAGATAGGTAATTTACCTAATAGTTTACGTTTTGTTTTTAAATGGATATCAATAATCGAAACTTTTTTTATAATAGGTATTACTTATTAATACTTATACATTTACGATTGTCAATAATATTAAGCATGCAACATTAACTCTATAATAATTTGACATATTTTATAGTACACTAAGAAATATAAAAATGTTTTTACCTCGGCAATATGAACTGTAATCCAGATATTTGAAGTCTTTATGCACAAATCGAAAGAAGAAAAAAAAACGTACGTTTAAGCCATTTATTATTTAAGTCTTGTTCACTAAATAATTGTTTATTGAATTAATAAATGAGAATATAACACGCGATGGAAATAACGCGAGACGGCTGAACGACGATACGCGTGCTTAACCGCGGAAGAGCAGACGGTGTACTAAATTCAAAATCTGTCGCGGTTCGGACGCCAAAACGCTTGCATCCGGCGCATGTCTTCTACAAAAAAAAAATAAATAAATAAATAAATGTTATGTTTACACAAAGTATTTATGAGCGGATATTTTAAATTGCTAACGTTTTCGTTAAGACAATGTCAGTAGCTATGTATAATATTATAATAAAAATATTTATAAAATAATCTGTATCGTAATAATATAAAAAAGCATAACGCCCTACGAAAAAAAAAGTCTAAGTGAATTGATATCTATGTTATAATTTGAATTAGATTTTTAACGTATCATTATTTAAACTTCTCCATACGATTTTCCGTAGGTACTCCTCAACAACTAAATAGCTAGCTACTGATGTAGGTCTTGATAAAAAAAAAATCGAGTATATTTATTATACAGTCACTTGTTTGACTGTTGCATTTTACTCGGTATCGTCTGCACCCCTGAAACCCCTCGTCCGACCAACGTAACATCTGCTGGGTGCTTTTATTTCGGTTAATTCTCCGATAAGAATAATAACCAAACACACCCGACAGCCGATATCGCACCCACTGCCGATACGACCCCTAGCTGCTTCCTCGACACCGTTAAGTATACGTGTGTACAGCTGCAGCACGCATCGATGCTTTTTTCGTCCAAATCGTATTTATCTAACGTTTTTCATTAAGAGTTGTATTAATATATTATACTGATAAATAGTGATAATATTTTTTGATCTTTTACTTCTAAATTGTATTTTTTGAATACGCCCCGTACACAAATAATAATTGTATGAACACTTAAAATTAAAATTAAAAATATGACGTATACCTATCAGTGTGAAACTATATTTTTAAAAAGTTAAGGATTGGAACCGAACATAAAATATTTTTTAAATCTAAAATTGATTTAAACAGATTTATTTATTTAAAATTCAAATATTTATTCCAAACAAAATTGATTTTGTGAAGTACAAGTCACATTTTATTTTATTATTTAAAGAAAAAAAAATAATAACATGCGAGATTCAAGGATATTTAAAGATATAAGGAATATACATCAAGGACTATCTTATTAAACTTTCAATTCTTAATTTCCAAGAAATATACATTATAAATCAAACGATAAAAAACTAATTCATACTTTTTAAAGTGAAAACGCATTTATATATATTTTTGAAATGTTAGTTGTTACAATACGGATAAAGTTAATCATAATTATTTAAATATTCCTCAAATTATAAAACTGTATGAATAGTATTCTGTGATAAATCAGAGGTTATTTTAGATTTTTAGAGCAGTGCTGAATTCAATCTTCATAAAACTTATGTTTTATTGAGTAAGTAGGTATACAATATTAAAAAAGTGTGAAAGATTTTTACGCAGAAAAAATATTCATTGTCAAAAACCAATAACTATCTAGACATCTTGTTCTATTATAAACTTCAATAAAAATATTATTATACGCAATGAAACTAATTTAAACAAAAAAAAAATACACTGATTAACAATAATAAATAATAATTGAATATATTTTATTCTTATAAATTACTAAGTGTAGTTATGAATATTATTATTAATTATTTATTATTATGAAATGGAACTGTAAATATAATATTATATAATATAATTTTTACTTAATAATGGTATAACAATAACACTATTACAGTATAACATCATAATAATATATGATTATATTACTATGATAGGCATTTAAAATACATTATAATATAACATGACATTTATTTTTCAAAGGCTTTGTTAATTGAATTACATTTAAAATCTTTAGATGTATAAGTTTAGTATATTTTCTTATCATTATAATTAATTTAAATATGCTTTGAAGTATACATAAAATATATACATTAGGTCAAAAATATTCCATTATAATTGGATGATAAATTAACAATCAAAAATAATAATATTATTATTATAAAATAGAAATAAAATACCACAACTTTTTATTTTATCTAAAACAGGAAAAATACAATATTATTTGAAAAAATAATACTTTATAATAATCGCATTTAAAATAAAAATTAATCATTTAAAATAAATAATTAATTTCTTGTTTCCACTTTCAAAAAAATTTTGGGAAATTATTCTATATTTAAAAACAATATATTATTTTTATAATATTTTTAATTTAGTCAATGTACCTACCTACTATATTGTATATTTTATGATTTATTTAACAAAATTATTGTACTCCCAACCCCTCTCAAAATCTGTTCTCTGGATTCGTGCCTGATGGTGCCTGCTGCTGCAGAAGATCAAGGTCTTAGGTGTAACATGAAGATGCATAGGCGCAATTTCAACTTTTGACTTGGAGGGGGGGCTGAATATATTAAAGGCAAGCAGACATATTAAAATTGTTTGTCCTAGGTTTTTGGGGGGGCTTAGCACCCTCCCCCCAGCCCCCTCTTGTTGACTCCATCTAATCTATGTCAAGATGCCACCAATCTTATCGACTTGGCACGTTTCGTCGGTGCCAAAAAGGCCCGGGCCGAACCGAACGTAGCAAGCTGTGATTTTAGGGGTCCACCGAGGAGATTTTCCAGGACAATAACAAAAAGTGCAGTGCAGTCTGCAGGTGCATCCGAAATAGAGTCTGCCTAGACCCACGATACAGTTTGATCGAGCCTATAACAGCCAGATAGCCAGATGAAACCCAACATGGCAGTACAGGCTCTCGTTTAGACTGCACCATGGTAACCCACGGCAGTGATTAAACGGACCCGGTATAACCGTGGTTGATCGTAAAAGCCGTTCATTATGGTAACGGACGAACGAAATTCGTCCTGCGCATGTTTTGGTGTGCAGTAGCCAGTATTATACTATTATGGTAGTCCGAAAGGAACTTAGCATACAATATAATGTTATATTGTTTATAAATCTGTCAAGAAGTTCCATCACTGAATGGATTCTTCTTTCAAGCCTCCAGCCCATCAACTCCCACAGTGCTTGTACTTATTGTAAAAAAATGGATTTACAGATTATATAAATTAAATAATAATGTAACGTAAAAAAAAATATTGTTTATAATAGTGAGTAAAAATAAAACTAGGTATAATAAGATCGTATTGATTTACATTTTACACAAATAAACGTTTTTATTGTGTTATTTAATTGGTTTTTATTTGTTATTCAACTATCTGATCCCGCACGGCGTTGCCCATGACAAGTTAAATGCCCGTGGATTAACCACTTCTTTAACTCCGTTAAATTTAAATATATTTTAAACTGTACAGATTTTTGACACAAGTTTTTGGTTGTTTTTTGATCAAATTAATATATAAAATTAGTTTAAAATTATATATCCAATCATAATAGCTATTTTATTTTTGAAGTCAATGGCATCAATATTATATAGATCCATTAAAAAGGGGAATGTACCTAATCACCGTCATTGAGAAGGTCACTGTAATTGATGTCTTAAAATTTAATTCAATGATAAATCAATATATACAAAAACCTTTCCGTTATTCTTCGTTATAAAAATATTGAATTTCATCCAAATTTAAATGTCTATATAAAATTTAGAAAATCACAGTGACTATGTATTTTTGACATTTTTTAATTGGTAAATGAATAACTTATGGGAATAACCTTGTATTCATTTTTCAAAATTTTTAATATTTTTTTAATATTTTTATCGACATTTATAGAAAAAACAAAACTAAAAGAATATTAAAATTGCCAAATGTTTACTAATATCTTAAAAATGTCAAAATATTTTTTAAATGTTATCATAAATAGAAAAATTGAATTTAAATATTCGGTGAAAATGACAAATATCTACATATATTAATTTTTGAAGGACACCAAACAAATAAATTAAATTTCGTAAAAATTTGGTTTTGCACGAAAATTCCCTATTTTTTTTTTTTTTTTGGTTTTCCTAATAATATTTAAAAAAATACTAGAAACTTTTTATTTTGAGCTCTTAAAAGTACTTATCATAAAAAAAATACTTGTTATGATAATATATTTGCTATAACCAAAATATTATAAAATATTATTTTTTTAAAATAATTTAGGTTAGGTATATAATAATTTGGATTAAAAATAAGTGTTTTCATAATCTGAAGTACCTATTATTTCCGAATAAATCAAGATAAGAATACATATTATTTTGTTTATTAAATTCATAATTTTACGTATATAATAGCATATATATTTTATAACTTATTTACATAATTAGTGCACCTATAATATATGTATCGGATTGTTCATGGGTATAAGTTTAAATAGTAATTTAATTTTATATTTGTATTATTGTTTTATTATTATTTAACCGGGCTTGGCCCAAAGTTCAGTAGTAGCGCTACTGTACTATACCTAGGTACAAAAAATATTCGAAAACAATTAAAAAGTTTTTAAAATAAGTTGTTAATTTTTTTTTTTTTTGACACCTATTGGTTCTTTGAATACAGGTGAGCTTATCAAATTAAATAATTGGATTATTTTTTTTATTGAGCTTGAGCCTGGAAACTTGGGCCATTAGCTGTTGGCTTATTTATTTATTTATTTTTTGTTTGTATGTAGGTTGTTAGTAGGGGAGGAAAGGTTGAAAACACGTTTTGTAAGTGTTGTAAGGATTCGTTGCTAAAAAAATCCCATCCGTGGTCACCCATCCGGGAACTAGCAACGCCGACCGTTGGGGATAGTTTTTTTTATACAAAGGTAAAATTATTATTATTTATTCAGTTCCCTAACTTTTATTTGTCATTCATTTAACTGATTTTATTATGGTTTTACGTTGTCCCCGCTACAGGAACAGGACTCTCGGTAATATATCCATCACCTAATACTCGTAATATTTTTATTCCACATATTCTGAGAGTCAAACCAATTATAACGTAACAATACCAGCTGATATGTATCAATGATCAAATGCCATCTTGCCATATAAGTTCGATATATTTTCATTTTAGTGAGTACGTGGCGTGGGTGTTATATAGTTGAGATGAGAAATACAAACATGTCAGTACAAAACATCTCAGTTTATTTTAAGATTCATTTTATTGATAATTATTATTGATTGAGTAAAATGTTCAAGAGTATTTTTTTTTCTGGCACCAACGTTACATAACTACAAATGGTTAATTATGACAACTAATAACAAATAATTAATTTTTGCATTAAGTACCTACATTTTTTAACGTGATTAATAATAGTTCTAATGAGTTTGATTTATTTATAATTTTGTAAAATTATATTCGAAACAGATTCAAATTTGAAAAATATAATATATAAATACGACAGAAACACTCTTGCAGAGTGAGCACATTTTGATTAATTTGGAAACATTATTTTTAAACATACCCTTCAAAAAACTAATTTAAACGGAACTCTATAGGACTATGTCTAATAGGTATATCCAATCTTAAGAGAGAGCTTGTATAAAACACTTCAGCTTTTATGGTATTTCATATTATAATATAATATAATTCAAAATAAAAACTATTTATTGTAAATCCCATAGAATTGCATACTCTGCTGAAAAACAAAATCTTAATTGTATAATATTATGATTATAATATTAACAATTTTAATGGTAATTTTTGAATATTGTCTAACGTCTTATTTTCAAACTTTTAATTAATTTAAGCGCAGTAGTATTTCAGTTCAGTGATTTTGTAATTACTATATTATTACAACTTTTGCAATTTAGTATGGTGAATGATGATACCATAGGTACTTTTTAGATTTCAAGTGAAATGAGTCAAAAGAGTTACACGAGTTTCATAGTGCTGCTTTTGTTTACGGTTAACTTTTCTTGAAGGCAGTCAATTACTTTTAAATTGTTATGTACTCTTAATATTTCAGTATGTTATTGTAAATAGAAAAACAAATTCTTTATGAGATAGTTATTTTAATAAATTCCCGTTAATAGATTATTGGTAACAATGTTTTTTAATAGAAAATATTTAATTGTATGACTACGTAAAAATGACTAGTTGTAGAAACTATTATAATAATATTTATGATGTATACCATATATTGAATGCAATAAAAACCTTCATTGTAAGTAACATGAAAGCATGAAATATACATTGACAATATTAAAATATGCATAAAAATGAAATGAAAAAAAAAACAATTGTGAATTATATAATTATATGTGTGTTCATTCAAAAATTTATATTTAAATAATACCTACCATAGTCATTATTAATTAAATAAAAAATGATTTTTATGGTAAATAATAAAATATTGATACAAAATAGGAAAAATCCCTTAATTAATATTACCAGAAGTATATAGATATTTTTTATAAAGTTATAGTACCTAATATTATATTATCAGGGGTGTCGCAATTACCTGCAACTTCAATTAATGTCTCGTTTTTTGTCCAAAATTTAGCTTGAGTGTAGAAAACAAGAATTTGTCATCACAAAACAGCGTTTAAAATTAGATGTCATGTCTCGCTGGTTATAATTTTAAGCGTGCAAAAGGTTAAACAATATTTTATCAAGTTCTGAAGTAGTAATGCTCCGCCTATGAATACAACAACGGATATAGACACTCATTCTGTATCTGGACAATATTAAACACTATCAAATTTATTTCATGTAAAAATGACTATTATAATGTGTGTTTTTATACAATCCGCGTCCATAAGTTAATTATTTTTGAAGGCTATCAATAGCATTTTTTTTTTCATTTTTTGTTATATTCATAAGTTATAATATGATACTTTGTATCATGACAAAAATTACTTGAAAATTCATCATACCCAAAAGTTAGCAATATGTTAGCAATACTGTAACTTCATATAATTGATTTTTATTTTTAGGAAAAATAACTATAAGAATGAAATATTTTATAAATATTCAGTGAAATAAAAAGAAATTCAGGTAAGTATTGGTGCACGAGATTTTGAAAAATGTTGTCAAAATTTGAACTTAAAATACTTATAAAAAAATCATGCATATAGATATTTAATATTATTTATCAACTGCTATTATAACAATTTATAAGGAACCTTGTATTAAATTTTCAAGGTTTTTGACCCAACCAATAAAATTGTATTGAAATGTATAGAATAAAAAACTACACAAATTTAAAATGTATAATGGTCTATACATAACTCAAAACGAGTCAAAATATTTTTTAACTCATATCACGTATAGATAAATGATAAAATAAACATTTTATGAGCATTTCAAGTACCCACAGTTCATAGTTTTTGAATAACGACAAAATAAGAAAATCGTTGAATGAGAATTTCTTAATTTACGTGTAAATTTCCAATGTCTAACTTCAAACGCTCATAAAACACTAATTTAGCTTTGAGGTAAACATTTTTTGTATTATTAAAGGAAGAAAAACATAAGGAGAATCTTGTATGAAAATTCAAAATCTTAGATATACATAGAAAAATGTTTATGAATTTCTAACTCGAAATAATTTGCCAATTTTCGTGATTTTGATGAAGTTTTTCAATATTTTCACTTCAGACGCTCAATATAAAACTATTGTTGATTTATTCTCAAGTTTTTGCTGACGCTTTTGATAATTTACTAATGTCAGTTTTTTACTTTTAACCTCCCAAAGTACCAACTATATTCGTTTTCCTACCTGAAGGTCTCCCAAAAAGTGATGACAGGCACATATAAAAGTAACAATAATAAACTAACACACACACAACATTGTAAAATCAATACATTCATAATTCCTCTCAGAAGCTAGTATAAAAATAAAATAAATATTAATATAAACTATGTAATTTTGTACCAGTAATAATTTATTACAGCTTAACTTTAATCAGAAAATATATACATTACATTGGACTTAAAATAAAACAAATACCAAATATTTTGTAAAAAAAAAAAAACCATCAAATTATGTGGATTTTATGATAGTAATCAAATTATATAGATACCTACGATTTATTTTTATTCCAGTGGTATGATTTCTTTATTCAACTCCTCAAAAAACGAAGTACTCAAACGGTAAATTGATTTCAGGAAATCGGAAATAACATCGCGCTCAAAAGCGTTCGAATAAATTGAAAAACAATGATATTTTCTGTCCGTTGATATGTGGGTACACAACTTTTATCTCAAACAATTTTCTATTTTATAAATCTATTTATTTTTTCTCTTGAATTAATCAATTTTATTTTGTATAAGTTATTCCTATACTATTTTAAATAAATATTCTTTATTTTCTTTAAAATAAACTATTTTTCTCTAGATAATATTTTCAAGTGCGCAATATTTTCTTTGACCAACTCTTTTCCTACTCCATTTTAACTAATTGCTCGTATAATAATAAATGTAGGTTAAGTAACTTTAGGTAACTTTCGTGAAAAAAAATAATTAAAACTTTTTTGCATTTTTCTTACGAACATAACTCACTAAGTAAGACTGTATAAAAATATTTTTTAGAAGTGCAAATTTTCGGACGAAAAGATAACTATTATTTCCTGTAGAAACAATATTCCATACCAACATATTAATGGGACAAGAGTTACGATACATATCGGCAAAATAAGGTTGAGCATTACGCCATTACGATGATTAAAATGAAATACAATTAATAAAAATGTACATTTTAAAACCATTAGTCTCATCTTCGATAAGTATCGAAAAATCAATAATCAGTAATACTTCTACTACTACCTACTAAAATCGTTTATTATAAAATCTATAAGTTATCAATAATTGTTCTTACTAAAATCATCTACCATAAAATGTAAAAATGTATGAGCATTATCATATTTGATATTAAAAAAATACTAGTAATAAGAAATTAAAACATCGTTCAGTTAAATGTAATTAATTCAAAGGAATGTATAATAATGATTTATTGCTATTATTATTTGATATATATTCAACAAATTAAAATCAACATTAAAAAAAATTATAAGTATATTTCTGTGATGTCGATAAGTTGCTCATTTTCAGTTGCCTAACTCCCAATTGTGTAAAAATGAATTATAGCTTATAGTAATATTTACAGCATAATTTCAGTCATGGAGATAATTTAAGTGTCAATGACTAATGAGATGCTACAAGATATTTTAAGACTTAAAAATGGCACTAAAATAAGATTAAAGCTCATAAATAATTTATATTTTATAATCTAAAATTCTAAAATAATAATCTTATTAACAATAATAGTTACGATGGTATACACAGGTGTTCTAGTTGGTTACAAATGCACAGCATTAGTCTGTCTTCATGTAAATGTTCTACCTTGACCATTTTTTCAATAACTAAATGGATTCTAATTGAGATCCATTGGTCATTTTTCGAAAAAAACTCTACAATAGCTGCCCTGATTCTGAAAAAAAATTATGTCAATCAAATAATTGTAGTAACCCCAAAAATATAATATAATTAATAATTATTTTACCAATGCATATGGAATAATAAATTATACAGTAGTATAATTTATGATATATGATGTAGGTATTACGGTAGTGTACGTAAAAAGCCTGAATAACAGGAAACTTAGAGCAAAGGTGAAAACAACAAGTTGTTTTTACCTAGTATTCACATAATAATGCAAGTCAACAATAACATAACGGGAAGTAAATTTAGAATATAGAATATCACGCAAACCTAATATTAAGTGTGAGAACCCGCATAAATAAGGGTAGAGCACCTGCCATTTGTTAGAAGATAGTCAGCAAAAGTGTAAGATCTATATTCTATAATTGAGCTTACGACTGTGCACCTAAGTGCAGTAAAGTATAACCACAGAACAATATAGAATAGACACTCGATCAGCTGTGAGGGTTTACGTATCCCTACGGTATGATGTATTGGACTATAAAAGTTGTACCGTATCTGTAATCTGATATAACGTTAGCAACGTGTATCCCTCTTTGTTACGGAATTTTTATAAACGATTTTATATGAATTTTCATATTTTAAGTATATCAATATTAAATTTTGGTAAAATGAATAAGGATTTTGTTTTAATATAAATTAAAAACTATAATGTAATTTTACATTGGTTTATTGTTAATGAAATAATATATTGTATTATTATTCTGTGGACTGATAATATTGATATGATTTATTTAAATGATAACATATGCCACGCCCCTTAGAGACTGTGCTCAAGGCCACAGTCACCCGATTTTGCCAATACACAGAGTGTCTATACCCTGGTATAACTTATAGGAATAAACTACTCCATTGTTTTCAAAGCAACTATAAAAGTGTTTAAATTATTTACCTACCTTTCTCTACCAACATCTCAAGATTTAAACGAACGTGTATACTAAGGTAATATATTCAGAATTTTCTGGCCTCCGAAGTCAAATTTTTACCAACCCACTGATACATAAACAAATGTGCAACATTAACAAAATATGTAAATTTTTGATAGTAAAAGTCGTTTTAGAACATAATAATATATGAAATTAATTAGGAAAACAAAGAAAATATAAATTGTCAATAAACATAATGATTACACCCAGGGAGACACTGCAGTGTTTTTTAGTTAGTCGTTTCATTTAAGTGGTGCAGAATAACGAGATTTAAATTTTTATTTGGATTTAATAAACCCCATGCTCTTACACCCAAAAATATAGTGTATTTGTATATTAAATCACCTAGCTCGTCTATTATGGTAATTATTATTTTTCTTATGGCTTATATTCTTATGAAAAACACATCATTTTTTTTACATTAATTCAATATTATATTCCTAAGATTTTAATAGTCTGTATCTGCTGTAAGTTACATAATATTATACATAAGTACATAACTATATAAAATAAATGATTCATTAAATAGTATTTTTATACTGGTTAAAAGTGTCTCCATCTGGCAACCCTTAGCAATAAAACGTAAAACTTACCGAGAACCGACTTAGTATTGTGTTGGTGCAAGTAACATATGTTCTATATTTGTTAATATATCTGAGTTTTATTATTGGTTTACCATTTCCTTCAGCTAACTTGACTTTAAAATAAAAGGTTCCTTGTAATTTAATTTATTTCATTAATTCAATAGCATATCATAAATAATAAATATATTATGTTTAATAAAAACAAACTTTCTATACAATACTAAATCTAAAATAATAGTTCAATTAAAAAATTGTGTTCTAAAAGAATTTTTTTTAACCAAAACAATTAATCCTGTATCTTTGTATTTTTTTATAACTGTGAAAACTTTAATGTCTGAATTATTTCTTTACAAGAATTATATAAAACCTATTAATTAAAACATATTTATTCATTTGTTATTATTATGAATGAATGTTTAAAGTTAGCTTTGATATAGGTACTGCTGTTTTTTTTATAGTTATCGCAAAATAATTTAATTTCTTATTAGTTATTACCAATGTAAAGTATCAATTAACTTGGCATGACTGACCAGTATAACAATTAATGTTTCACGGATGACATCACCCGTATGTATTGTTGTAAGTTTAAATTAATTAAATTAAAAGCCTGATGGCATTGTTACAAACATAATTTGTCAACAATTTATATATTTAAGAAATAGGTACCTAGTAACATTTTTTGACTTTAGAATACTTACACACATAATTAATTAAAATTTTTATTTTTTTTAGAATATCTATTTATTTTCATATTAGGTAAAATATATCCAACCTAAAGAAGTATAATATCAAGCATGCCGCATGTTCAGTTATGAAAACCTATCTTCGAATAATAATCAGTAATTAAACCAACACTCCGCTGCACAACAACGATGTATGGTCCAGTGACATAATATATCCGTCACCGACCGGTATCATAGGATTCTATTACCCTCAATAATTTTTACCTCTCCCAGTAAATATATCCTAGGTTATAGTTACCGGGGGTAAATATATCCTAGGAGATTTTTACCACCGGTAAAATAACACTAAGATATGTTTACTCCCCGAGGGAATATAATATACTAGGATATATTTACCCCCCGGTAAAATTTTAATTTTAGGTTGGTACAAATATCCTAGGATATAGTTACCTCCTGGTAAAATTGTAGTGTTATGGTGGGTATAAATATCCTAGGTTATAGTGAACCCCGGTAAAAATATCGTGTTAAGTGAGTGTAGACATTTAATGTATAGGTCCTGGACCCCGGTAGAAGCTGGCCAGCATCAACAAAAACTGTGAATTATTATAATAATTATTATTTTTATTACTATTTACCTATATAAGCTGCGTGTGCCAAGGAGGCAAACAGGAAATTGATTATTTCATTATATTATTTAATTGTTGAGCTAAAAGGGCTATGCTTAAATAATATTTTAGATTCTGAGTGAAACGATGAATGTATTGATTTTACAATGATGTATGTTTTTTTTTTAATTTTTAATTTTTTTTTTTTTTGTGTCTGTGTACACGAAAAGTAGTCGAAATAATGCTTCGATTTTCGACTTCAGTATCTTGTTCGATTGGAAAGTGAATATCGTTGGTGCATTGGGGAGGTCAAAATTTAAAATTCCCAATAGTTTTCACAAGCGCCGGGAAAAACAACATAAATATTAAGGAAAAACGGGAATTTTTACGCAAAATTGATTTTCCAAAAATCGATTTTGGTTTTTGGTGTAACTTTAAAACAAATGACCGTAAATACATGAAATTTTCACTGGTTGTTTATATTTGCATTTTCTATACACGATAACATTTTCAAAATATTTTGATTTATTTTGAACTGTTTAGGGACATTTTAATTTTTCATTTTTTTTTAGTTTTTTTTCTAGAAATATCAATACAATTTTATTTGTTGGTTAAAAAAACTTGAAAATTTAATAGAAGACTCCTAGTATATTGTTTCAAAGGCAGATGAAAAATATTAAAAATCGTTAGTCACAGTTTTTTTTTATAAGTATTTATAGTTCAAAAATTGACAAAATATGGAAAATATTTTGAGTTAAGAATTCGCAAAAATTTTTCTTTTTAAATCTAAGATTTGAAAATGTAATTCAAGATTACTCATAAGTTTGTCTACCTTTATCAATAAAAAAATCTCTACCGGACAATCAAATTAAATTTTTATGAGCGTTTGAAATTCAAATTTTTACAACATTGGATGTTCACTCGATTTCTCACGTAGCGATTTCCTTATTTTGTTGTTATTCATAAACGAATAACTATAGATACATGAAAATTTCACTGAATGTTTATATTAGCATTTCCTATACACCATTAAATTCCACAAAGCAGAAGCTGTAATCTTCGGTGGTGAGCTGTCGTCAGTGACATCGTCGTAGGCATTGAAGGTCAATCTATTACATCCTTATAGAAGTGTGATAGAGGATGTGAATATGACTTAGTGAATATGTCATTATTATTTATTGACTGGGCGTCGACGGTCACTGGACTATTTTTTGGTGAATGGCAAGGCCAGTGGTTCCGAACTATGCACCATGAGTACTTTTTAGGGGCACCACGGCTCATAAGAAATTGTTTTTTTGATTTTTGTTAATTTCAAATTGAATCCTATAAAAATTAGAGTTATTAGTTATTATAAGATATTCCGCCTACTCTGCAACTAAAACCAAATACCGCAACCGCCTCAATACAGAACCTAACCTCTAACTCCAGTTAACAAAAATAAAACCTATAACTGACAACATTTCAAACACAAACAGCTACATACGTCTCATTAGTTACAACATACGATGTTACAATAATATTAACGTTTACAATAAATAATAATACAGTTTGTCTTTTTTAAATATTTTTCATAACTCCTAATAAGTATAAAAATTATTAGTTTTAAGTTGGATGTATGCTTAGAGCGTTTATATTGTATTATGTTAAACAATTTAAAAAAATATTATAAATGAGAATTGGTGTTTATTGTTTATGTATGTTTCTCGTGGTATTCAAAACAGGACACTATGGCTGAATTTGGTCCAAAAAAGAACACCTCTGGAAAAATACGCTTGGGCAGATCAGCAGATGATCGTTTTCGTAATAATAATAATAATAATAATAATTTATCTTCAAGAATAAGACGTTGGCCTTACTTCAACTGCAGAAGGTTCATGTGTTGATGATGGAAAATGTGCTGTTCGGGTGTAACCCATCTTTATAAATATCAGTCGTCCAACGTATACGCAGTTTTTGAATAGATGTTGTTGTATACCTATATTATTCAAAAATATTTACAACTATATTATTTTATGATAATTTGTTTATTCTAGAATCTAGATTATACTTAATTTGATAATTTCAGTAGAATATTACATGGAGAGCGAAACACTACGCGCGAGTAATGGTGTTCAAATCATATAATTATGTGTGACTCAAAACGGGTTACCTGCAGTGGTGCTGGATTAGTCTATACTCTATATAAACATAAATTATTCACTTATATGACTAGACAGTAATAGGTAGTTGGTAAAACAATTTGGATGATTTGGCTCCAAGCTATTTTGTTTGGTCACATAATTTGTACATGAGCTCAAAAATTATTTTTAATCAGAAATCTTGAATAAGTTTACATTAGTTAAAAAAAAAACTCAATGAAATGTGAATATTCATATACCACACACAATAACTTAATACTTTACATTATACATTAATTTATGTACCTAACATATTACATTATTTTAGATATAATTATAAAGTAAAGTAATAAGTTAACATTTATTAGAATTCATTAAAATTGCAATTCATTTATCATTGTCCAAGTGATAAATCGTGTATAAATTGGACCACATATTGTGTGGGGTGACATCTAAACTTCAAAATATTCTTATTGTTAAAACATTTTTTGTTCTTGTATCAAAGTATACATATGCAATATGGATGTTCATTTTTCGTTTACATATACCTATTCAAAACATTGTAACAATAAATGTTAACACTGAAAGAAAGATGTATTTCCATTATATGTTTTATTTTTAGGTATTTATACATTATTTCTGATAACCTCACAATGGGAAGCACAATTTTCGTAATTTTTATTGACAACAGTTAAAGTATAATTTATATATTATGTACATTTTTTAGTAAAGTTAGTTTTAAAGAACGCGTTTGTGTAAACCTTGTTTATAAAAAGGAGTCATTCTCAAACCTTGGGGAATACAACTTGTAAAATAAATTATTCAAAGTAGCATTTATTTCAGCACACACTGGATGCGCAATCGTCAGTACATATTTATTATACCTAGTCTGAAACTCTGAAAATTATATAATGTAGATTCTATTGAAATATTGTTGTTATATTTTGCTTATTTTGGTTTTGTTCTTTACCATGAATCACGATTCCTGATTTACCTACCTATAACCATCGATAGAAAGATACATTTTTTTATTTAAAACCTTAGTTATATTTCGTACACAATAAATTAAAAATGATTGAGTAATATAGCTTTTTAATAAAAGCATTGACATATAATTTTTAGTTTACATTTGAATAAAACAAAACATTTTTTGAAAGATTCTACTTGGATTAATCTCAAAATATGATAGGATAATAAAAAAAACCCTAAATTTAGATCCATCACAAGTAAAATTCTTTAAAAAATAATGTAATTCATAATTTCATATGTATTTTTAAAAATTTTTTTTTATTATTGGTTTTGAGCCTAGAAACTAATAACTATAGTCGTTATAGTTATAGTTACTGTAGGAGTTACTCTTGGTAGGGTTAGTACGGTTGGTAAAATTGGAACGGTTGGTTGGCAACACGTGTATGTATGGCCAGATTTTTTGCTACAAGAACCCGGGTGGTCACCCATCTGGGAATTAGTGGCAGCTGACGGTGCTTACTCTCACATCACGGCGTGACTGATTTCAACCACCGCGCCCCGCCAAACCACAATTTCGTATATATTACAAGCAGTATGCTTATAGATATTTTTCCTTAGCAAGGAAAATTAAAAAATCATAAAAATGTTTTTTGGGTTTAGTACAGCGGAAAAATATTTAGTAGCATTAGCATAATATTATGGAACGTTTAGAAGAAAAATTGAATTGAATTTTTAATTTGAGTTTTTATGGCACAATAAACAATTTGTTACGGAAAACGGCCTATAAAAATCTGTTAGAAAAAAAAGTTGTACCCAGCCTGAAAGGATATCTATGTTAAAAAAAAATGTGGGTTAATTGAAACAATTTATATTATATTTGATAGGGACGTATACAAAATGTTATAATCAGGAATTTAAAAGTATGTTTTTGGAAAGTACATGTAGTTATGGCGATGTTATCTACCTACCAAATCTTAATCATATTTTTTAGAACAATTTTAAAACAATACTTTTAGTAGGTATGAATATTTCTCGGTTTTCGTATATTTTTTTTAACAGTTTTTACAATATCAATTTTTTTTTACCATTCCATTAAACAAACTATATTATAAATTCATTGTCAAATGTATTTTAAAAAAGTTCTTAGTACTAAGGAGTTACTAAGAATACACAAAACATTTTTTTTTTTTTTGTAGTGGTGAAGCTTGTTGTGAAAATTATAATTGTTATAATAATATTGTTACCCTATAATTGGCTAGGATAATTATTATTATTTTAGTAACGATGGACGTAAAGTTATTCTTGTTTTATAATTTATCGCGCCTCATGCGGATAAAATGACTTATATTTTTTTTTGATAAATATATTACTGTATGAGACGCTCTTTAGCTTATTTCAAATGTAATAAATGTATGACACTGATTATTATAAATTTATATGCGCAATATTCGACTTCAACTAAAAAATCCAAATATGTTACAAGTTACAACTGCTGTTAAATTATTTTCACAGCAGCTAATATATCTTATGTTTCATATCACTGTTATTTGTGTAGTATAACTCTGTAATAATGGATGTAATTTATTTCTGTATAGGATAAAATGTATAATATAATTATATGCTTACATAGTTTTGCTTTGTATGTATTCTAAATATTTCAGTTAAAACTTCAAGTAGATACCAGGTATTCGTAATTCGTTTAATAAAAATGAATAAATTAAACAATTTTGTAATGCATATTTATTTAGTATTTATACTAATGCTTAAAAATTACAAGCAGAATCTACAAGACAACTAACATTTTGTTCGCAAAGTAATAATATTGTTATATATTACCTAATAGTATTCACAGAACAATAATTTTTTCCACACTATAAAAGTCACAATAATATTTATTTCATATTCAAACATTTTGATAGTAAATCTTTAGAGCACAAACTTAACAAACTTAATAGTTTTATTGCCATCCAACTTAAATGTGCTTTTCAAATGGTTTGCTCATAAGTACGTGACTAGGTCGTTTTATAGGGACTTCGACGTCTTAACTATGCTGCGTGTTTGTTTCCATTTCCATTGGAGTGTGGCAATTTATTTTCCAAATGAAATACTAACTGATAAATGTGCACTGATTGTTTTCTACAACAAATTTATAACTCTCAAAGACGTTTAGTAATGCCATATTAATTTCAAAAAGGTGGGGTAGTGGGTACCACTCTGTTGGACTTTAAGTGCTGTGTGGTTTACTGTAATGGATGTGTTAAAACTTAAATTTGAATTTAATGATATTACATATTTGTATATGAAAAACTATTGTGAGCAAAGGCTGTCGATCAGCCTATTTTACAGTATATTTTATGATATTATTTCTATTAAAATAATTTATTTCCAAAAACATTGCACTTAAATATGTCGCTATGGCAATAAAATATAATAATATTAGCTTAAGTGTTTCAAGTACCACAAATATTATTTTTAAGCTACAAAAAAATTAATATAATCATTAATCTTCGTTTAAATATCTAATTTCATCCAAAATTGAACATAAAATATCTCTAAAAAAAAACTGTGTTTATGTATTTTATAGTTTTTTTGGTTGCAGTATGAACTACTTATGAGAAATATTGTTTTAAATTTCAAATCCTTATAGCTATAAAAATATAACATTTTTTATATTTTTAACAACAAAGTAATTAGCAAATTTCCATGGTTTTGATGAATTTAGTCACATTTTGTACTTAAATTTTTATTTAAAAATAGTTTATATTTAATATTTTAAACTGAAATAATGACAACTTATAAATAACGTTGTAGTATATTTTCCAGCTATTTGATCCAGAAAAATATCTATATTTTAACTATGGACAAAGGTTATTTTTTTATATGATGACAACAAGGTAAAATATTTTAATATAATTTTAGATTCTGGGTGGAGCGAAAGAATGTATTGGTTTTACAATGATGTGTGTGTTTTTTTTCTGTCTGTCAGCAAAATTTTGGATAGTAAGCATGTTTCGATTTTTGAGATCATCATCTTTTCTGATTTTCTATCCTATTGAACCTAGTTGGTACTTTTAGGAGGTCAAATATTGAAAATTCCAAGTAGTTTTAGAAATCGTCGAGAAAAACTACCAACAATTTACGAAAAACCGCCAAAAATGGGATATTAATTTCTAACGCTTTGAGAAGCACGGACCAAGCCATAGCTAATGTAACAAAACTTACAGCACTCGATGAAGAGAAAAAATGTGCTACAATTTATTTAGATCTGGCTAAAGGTTTCGATACACTGAATCGCGATAATCTCTCATTAAATCCTATCTAGAAAATAGAAAACAGATGGTAAAAATAAACAGTACTATTTCTAATGAAAATATTATAAATTGCGGTGTACCTCAAAGTACTACACTATCTCCGGTTCTCTTTAACATCCATTTAAACGATATAAAATCACTTGATCAGAATAGTGTGTTAAGATAGTATGCAGACGAAACCGTACTGATCTGTATTGGTAGTTCTTGGAATGAAGTATTCCAAAACATTGAAGTCGATCTTAAATCTATCCATAGTTGGTTGAGCGATAACAATTTATTTCTAAATATCAATAAATCAACCATCTTACTCCACTCACTGTCTGAACAAACTTTACCACACATCCACAATATAAAAATTCACGAATCGAACTGTAATTCATTGGAAAGTTGTGATTGTACATTGGTTAGCATTATCAAAAACTGTAATTATTTAGGCATAGAAATGTGCTCTGATATGAAATGGATAAACCAGATTACATCCGTCACAAATAAACTAAAAAAATGATATACATAATGAGAGAATTACGTGAAATATTGCCTTTCAAAGACATCAGAACTACATACCTAACACTATATTCGAGTCAATAGTATCGTATTTCATAATCGGATGGTGTGGTGCCTATACAATGCTCTTCTGCCGCTGCAGAAATGTCAAAACACTATACTCAGGGTCACAAACAAAAAAAATTGGAAATATCAAACCGAAAAAACTATTCGAAGACTTTAATGTACTCAATATAGAACTCGTATACCTAAAAACAATCAGCATATATCTGAAAAAACATAATCAGTTGGATTCTATAAACCATGGGGTCAACACCAGCCACCAGGTATGCGCTAGTAAATTTTCCTTAGATTGGTCCTCAAAAACTAGTTTCCAAAAAGTTTACTATTTTTTGGGAATACAGATACTTAACTTGATGCCCAATAATATGGCTAATTTACCACTACCCATATTCAAAAAAAAAATTAACCACTGGCTACGATATGAATATGTGTGTAAAACTTAAAATTCCATGTAACATACTAATTTAACACTTGTAATATTTACTGGAATTATTTATGGTATTTATTTATGAAAAACTCCTTATTTGTCTTTTAAAAATGTAATATGTACCTTAAAACAATAAGAATTATTTGTAATCTAAGATAACCCATTGGCCCCCACACGAGTTTTTCTCAGTGAGACCCGGTAATCTTTTGATATTAATTTAAATAAAATAAAAAATAAAATATCACCAATCATCAACTACGCTAACCACTCAGAATCATTTTTCGTATAAAATGGCTTATTGCATTCAAATATAACACATCCATTATAACTGCCAACTACTGTACAGCAGAGCGGTACCCACTTGTCCACTTTTTTTTTATTGATGAAGAAATAAATGATCAAAAGTACATAATATTATGTTGTGTATTAAATTTTCATTCTTAAATATAAAATTAATAATTTTTATGAATTTCTAACTCAAAATAATTTGCAAATTTCGTGATTTTTCCGAATTTCATCAAAATACGAACTTAAACGATCATAAAAAATTACTGTGGATTTGCAAATCAACTTTTTTTTTAATTTCTACTAACTACGACATAAGACGAACCCAAAGATTTTTGAAAGAGTGAACATTTTTTTATCGACATTAGTTTTAAAGAAAACGAATATTAATTAAAATTTCATATGCTTAAAAATCAAGCCTGAGCAAGTTAATGATAATTTTTAATTAAGTTAAGTTATCTTAAGTTGATACTAAACATTTTAAAAAGTTGAAAGTTAATAGTTATCCTAATTTTTTTTAATACTCAGTTATGAAAACTTACAATTAACTTATTAATTTAAGTTATGTATTTTTTTTTTTTTTTTTTAATATATAAATAGCCAGTATTATGGTTTAAAATAATAAAAAATAAATGTTCATGAAATATACATCATCAATAACAATCGCGTTATATTTATAATTTAGTTATTTATGAATTAACTTAACTTGGATTTGATTAAATGTAACTCGATAATATTATTTATTAAGTTTATATCAATAAGAATCAGTAATGTTAAAAAGTTAAAATTAAGGCTTACTATAAATGGCTCAACATGAGTCGAAACATTTTGAAAATTATATGATGTATATTATAAACATTCAATGAAAATATTATGTATCTACAGTGGTTATTCAAGAGTTAGATTCACCAAAATCTGTTTTTTCAAAAACTGAATTTCCCTAATTTTTTTTTGTTTTCCAGTCGCTTTTGAAAACTACTGAGAATTTTAAATTTTAACCTCATTCATGCACCAACTAGAATCACTTTACCACACATTCTTGTAAAATCAATACTTTCGTCGCTCCGCTCAGAATCTAAAATTTCGTCACCAACAAAGCAATAAATTTCCTTAAAATCTCCTAAGTTTATTCATCATGTGCCGCACATGATGTGCGTATGGCTTTGTTTGTTAGTTACTATATTGTGAAGCTACATTCACAATCTTGTACTTTTAATACATGCCAGTAAGCAAATCCCATTTGGAAACTTTCTATTAATTTGATTTCCTAGTGCTGCCTTAGTTCAGATACAATGTGTAATATTGTCTATCATATCAATATATCACCATAAATAACGAATAGCTAGTCTAAATTCAGAAAATTATTTAAAACATCTTTGCTATACATTATAATAATAATAGAGATTATCCTCAGAACATTATTCACTTAAGAAGGTAACAAATAAAAAAAATGATTAAAAATGTATATTTTATTTAACCGAAAATTAACTTTATCAATAAAATGTTGTTTATTAACCCCAAAATAGTTATTGACAATCAGATATTTAGTAAAATTTAGTACCAGCGATCATAAATTTGTAACAGGAAAATATTTTCTTGATCATCACTTACATGGTTTAATAACCTTATGGTAGAGCAAAATTTAAAGACGTTGATCATACCCACCCCATAAATTTGTTTATACATTTTTGAATATTATAGAATAACTTTCAAAATATGTTGAACTTTATTTTTCTCAGAGAGCCAATTTGAACTTGCGCTTCCTACTACACGCTGTCAGCGCAATGATATTTTTGGGACATTTTTTTTATGTTATTCATGTTATGCTCAATATGTCGAACATCATTGGATAACTTTCAAAATGTATATGTCCCAACAAACTGTTGCACTTCAATCGTAAACACCCTCGAAAGTTCAACAAAATTAAAAAGGTGTCCAACAAGCTACAAACATATTTTTTGTACGGATTGAATTGATGTTTACAAATATTACGCTATGAAGTAAAGAGATGTAGATTGTGAATATAACTTATAATTCAATCAGTTTAATCGTTTTATTATTCTTTAAGTTCTTATTACATAATATCTACTGGCCGAATAACTATTACTACAAATATTACTAATTAGTAATTACATCATTTTAACTCAAATATTTAAAAATACAAGTAAAAAAATCTATATTCTTCAAACTAATCCATGAAATGCATTTATATAACTGACATAGAAAGGTCATGTTTGTAATGTAGGTATATTTTCTTCCACGATATGCATAGAAGGTACGTACAATTAAACTATTATGTATATGGTTTTAACATTTAAAAGCTTGGTACGATACATGTGCACTTAAATCATAAATAAATTATTTCTAGTGTAGAAAGTCAACTAGATACCTCTGAAACATACGAAATTGCAAAGTAAAGTAGTTTTAATGGATGCGCATAACACACAACCATCGTGTTGAATAAATACGTAAATTCTAAGATCCTTTAAACAAAGGGTTTGGTTGGGGTTTGTATATATTAAAACGTTTAGTATTGTTTAATATTGCTATGCTGGTCCTCTGTAATAGGAATTATGATTTATGAGTATGATGTATGCTAAGTTAACCATTCTACGAACTGGATAAACACATCTTCATTGATCTTTACATTTTTCCTGACCATTATATTATTATCTTCTAGGACTTATCCATGGCGAATAATAGTGCTGACTATAATAATTAATCTTGGTCATAATATTTGCTCGTACTGTGAAAGTCACAGAATATAATATTATAGGTAACTGGAACAAAATAATTTTTTTAATAGTTAATTTAATCCTATACGTGGATAACTTTTTTATATTTATAAAATGGTTTTTATTGTACATTTTTTTTTAATTTCTAATTGCATATATATTTTTTTGCTTGGTACGATAGTAGAACTAGAATTTTAATGCAGCAATAAGTTTATTTTAAGTATAGTATTTCTAAAACAAAATAAATGAATAAATAAATAAATAGTTATTTAGATAGAAAAATGATTGTGTATAGCCAGCAACTTTACACGCATAAGATAGATGTCCGACCCAATAACGTCAAGAGGCTTTTTTTCAGTTCCCATTACTCATTAAATAATGATATCAATAGAAATGGCAACAACGCCTTTGACGTTTCTAAAGATTGAACGTATACTTCCAACTAAAACAAAATATTTTACAGTTATGTATTTTTTTGAGTGTTAAACGTCACTTTTAGGAGTGGAGTACATAGTAAATGTATTCAAAACATCCACTCCGAGAGAGATTATTGATAGCAAATGCATAGGCTCAACTAGGGTTAAAATTCTGGGGGAGCTACAGCCCACCTAACAAAACTAATAATTAAAAATAACCAATAGGCAGCTTATATCTAAATCAATAAGGTATATTTTTGGGGCTAAATCGTAGTCAGAAGACTAAGTTCCCCTACCCCCCCCCCTGGTTGCACCAATGAGCAAATTGGATCTAGTTTGTACTATTGGAGGGATCAAACATAAGAATTTTCCAGTATTTTTCAAAATAATTTCAAGTACAAATTTTTATTTTTTGTTCAAAAATAAATATTTGTAGATACTTGAAGTATTCACCAGATATTCATATTAGCCAGTAGCGCACCAAGATTTTATTTAGAGGTGTTCGGGTTAGAAATAATTTTTACAAAATTCAATACTATTGATATTATAGAGGAGATGAGATGCATTTTGTAGAAATACATATTCGTAAAGGAAGAAAATTCAAAGGGTTGTGACCCCTCAACCAACTCCCCCACTATGTGTATCATTGATATTCGCATTAACTAGAAATGATATAACTTTTAAAATAATTAGGCTCTGTTAGATAAGAGTCACACTATTATAAAAATCGAACTTTAAAAATGATTCTAAAAATGGTTCTAGTTTCACTTTGGTTTTTTAAACATTTGAAAAAGATGGTTTTAGATCATAATTTATTAATGTAAGGCTCCTGGTTTTATAACCCGTTATTTTTGGTTTAGTTACAGTTTCTGATTTATACAATATGGTATAATATATACTATGAATCTATAAACACCATACATGTATAACACAGCAAGTAGGTATTTACTCAAAAGCTTATAATACACCAATATAATATGATACAATAAAATACTTATTAATAAAGTGATAAAATATATTAAATGCAATGTTATTCAGTCTATTGTATTACTTATATAGTAAACTAAATGACTGATACGAGTATCAATATAAATATATTTGGTAATTAGGTTGACAGACCGTCTCCGATTAGAATCGTTTTTCGTATGCAATGATTTATCACTGAATTGACATTTAACACATCCATTACATTGACCTGGTGAATGACGAAGTACACTTGACACCTATTATATAGTTGAGCGAGTTCCCCGAGATATTTTTTCTCAACCCATATTTATATTTGCATAATATGAAACCCATATTTAATATTTAACTGTAGATTTTTACTTCAAATATAAAAAAAAATTACTTTTAACTTAGTGAGTGTCATTAGTGGATGATTTCTCACATCAAGTGTATCTATAGCCTGTTAATTTTTTATTTTATAAATTGTGTAAATGTTAATAAATTAATTTATATGTATACTCTAACCAGTAACCACATAAACCTATTGTGCATTTTTGCCCCAAAGGTATAGATGGTTTATTTCAAATAAAAATTTTAAAAAATATTAAATTTTGACTGTATGATATTATATTTTAGATAATTTGAGCAGTCTTTATTAAACATTTGATAACGTCTGTAAATGTATTCTATATACTTGTATACTTGTACCTAATAATTGCTCATACCTACATCATTTTTAATATCCTAATAAGTTACAAGTTACAACATGTTTGGTTGATATTTATTCACAATATAGAAGCAATTTACATTTTAAGAATAAGTATGATTATTAAATGTATGGTCCTGGTTGATGTATCTTTCAAAAACATCAAACAATATTATATTTCCTGTAAACTTTTATTATTTACATAACATTATTGATTATTAAGTAAATCATCGTTTAACTTTCTCTACTTTCTCTTTCTAGAAAATTTATTTTATTATTTTTTAATTTAAATTTAATGTCATATACAAGAGCATAATTTATATTAACTTTATTAAAACGTTTATGTTATTAAAATCTACATTCTCTGAAGTCCATGGCATGTAGTTTCTCGCTCGTTTCCACGTCTTTATTCTTTGTAAATTACCGCTATAGCTCAGTAACCTATGAGCAATGATGTCTGATTTAATTTGTACTGTTATCTAATTACAAAACATAAAGTGTAATAAAGTAGGTATCGGATTAATATAATATTTTTTATAAAATAGGGAAATACGATGTCCAACCCGGGGAGGTTCTCAAACAGGGGTTTTGAGATTTACAATATAAATCTTTGTTTATAAATGGTTTCTATTGATTTCAATAATAATAAAAGATATAATTAATGTGATGAGCCTGTGTAATTTAGTACAGAATGTATTAAGCTCGAACCAAGGTTTTAAACCATTTTTTTGCATGGATGGGTATATATTAAAATATAATATCATTTACCCTTAAAAAGACATTGCTTCCACAGCTTGTAACAAGTCGTACCTATACATTGGTTAAACTAAAAGCAATATACCTAGTATTATTTCCAAATTATAAGATACCGACAAATATACACTTTCGACAGTAATGTAGCTAAATAGCCTATACAGAGTTCGCGAAAGTCGAAACTATTCAAACTAATGTAGATTAAATACTTATTGGCTACTTTACATTTTTTGTAAAATAAATAAATAATAATACACATCTCATATTCTAACAAGGCAGATTCATTAACTAAGATTTATAAGGGTAGGAACTACTTATGAGAAATCTTGTTTAAAATGTTCAATCATTAGATTTCTATATAAATTAATCATTTTATAATTGTTCAACCTACAAAATAATATGCAATTTTTCGTGATTTTATGCTCACCGGTGATCGCTAGCGGAGGGTTACTGCCCTGGCAATGTACGGGAACTAGCCGTGCGATGTGGTGGACTGTATGAAAACATGAATGGTGGAAACGGAAATAATATATAGGAATGTGGGCACCTTAAAAAACAATAATAATTTGATAAGAAATAATAAAATTGTAACACCTAATGTTGATGGTAAAAAGGTATTCTAATAATTCACAAATTTGTAAATAATAATAATAATATCGCTTATAAGACGATGAACAAAAATATTGATAATACAATTTGTATTTGTATATGTTATATAATACGGCGTCGGTGACGATATTACAAGATACGGGTGAAAAGAAATTATAATAATATTAAGACCTAACCTTTATGCTTTCGACTCGGGCTGGTATGATACTGTGAGGGCGGTTGGCTGGACCCTTGGCGACTGCAATGGTGACCGTGCCGCGATGAGGCGACAATAGGTGAAAAGCACTATTTTGTCGGTTTGGCGCTCGATTTTTGCCGACGGAGCACGTTCGACCGGAGTGTATTAAAATATGTCGTCGTCACGAGTGTAATACAACGGTACGAACGGCTCCTAAAACCGGACCAGACTAAATGTCGCGGGGAACTCAGCCGTATGAATGTATGATACGCGACGAGCGGCAGGGCAAGCAGACGCGCGGGACAGCGATAGTCGTTGAGAACTCGACTTTGACCCTTGCTCGACGACAGCTTATCGGGCATCAACAGCAGCAGTCGTCACTGGTATCGTCGAAATGGCGTCGATGTCCTCACCGGTACCGCTAGCCTCCGTCGTCGTGTCGTCGTCGCTTTCGGACCGAAGCAGCCGTGCGCTCGTCCCGCCGCCATCTCGTCATGCTACCGCTGGTGGCCGGAGAACGTGTATCGGCAACTTACCGCCGATCACCCCAAAAGTGCACTGTCGCGTGCCTAAACCTCGACCCCACATCATTGCCTCCCCTTTTCCGCTGCCCACGGCCAGGGGGGGAAACTCTCGGACGGTTTCACTTCAGGAAACAACAGCAGAAAACGATACCTTCGTGATACCTCCCCACGCAGCGGACGCGATCCTCGCCGCCGTTCGTCTGCGCGGAGCTGCGAGTTTAGGGACCCCCGGGTCCAGCCAGCCGATCAAGTCTCCAATACTATTCTTGACCTCAGCTCCCCTGGCTGGTGTGACGAACTTCGCCTCGTCGCTGGTCGCTTCCACAGGCGCCTGCATCGCTGGCACAGCGTCCACGTCGTCTTTGATCCATTCAACCGATCCAGTATTTGATTCGTCGTTCGGTTGGAGGGTTTCCGACGAGTCACCGCCCGCAAACTGGGTCGCATAATACAACAGGCCCGCCAAATCCGCAACCGTAGGCTCTTCTCGGAAGTTGTCAAATACGCTAAGTTCTGTTTCCATTATATCATACTCGATGTTGTTGATGATATTATTTATGACGTCTTCTACGGGTTTCTCGATTTCTTGGGTGGTTGTTTCGGTATTATGCGATTTCACAAGAAAATGTTGTTATAAATGTTATTTAAATGTTATAATGTTGTTAAATGATGTTATATCATACTATTATTAATTGACCTGCAGCATCGACTGGATTTCGGGCACTTTTATTTTTTTGAACACCATTATTGTTATTATTATTATTTATATACCAATATATACCAATACTGTACTTAGTTTATAACGCAGTTTATACTTTTGTATTACTATATTTTAAAGATGATTTATTTATCGATCTGCACTATATACTATTGTAGGTACTCGTTTTATACTTTTCTAGGTGAAGTCTTTTAGATTCTGATCGTAGCGATTAATGCGTTTTGAGATTTTACAATGATGTGTGTTTTGTGTATGTGAATAGGTACACGGCGTTTTGTGGTAGAAAAAATAGCAGCCATTTATAAACTAAAATTTCCATTGTAAATCTCAAAATCCCTGTTTGAGCACCTTCCGGGGTTCATCCTCTCCCTTTTTAAATTAGCCTTTCTTCTGCCTAGAGGTCTAATCTATCTCTGTACCAAATTGCATCAACATCGGTCCAGCATCACAGACAGACAGATAAACATATTATATAGTTATATATTGTATACAGTTACATATTTTTAAAAGGTACAAAAAGTTTTATAAAACTTAGTTTTTAGGACAAATATTAAATATGATGTTGTACCCCCCTCCCCCACTATTTTATTCAGATGAAATATCATGGTATTTTAGTGAAGATATTTAATGAGACCCAAATTTGGTCTCATAGTAGTCAAATTGTTAATACATTATATTATAACGGTTTCGTACATTTAATTGGATCAATGAAAATAATAATAATGTTTTGTACCTACCTCATAGATTATGAAATTGAAGTAGCTTTTTATTATAGAACTAAACTTCCAATAGGTATGTCATTTAAGATTATTTATGTTCATAGATCGCGACATGTTATAATATGAGCCTTATTGATTTGAAAAATAAATCAATATCACACTCAGAATTACTTACGTTGTAATGATTCCAGTTTATAAATTATGATTATATATGCTATAATTATTTGGATTTTTCCGAAAATCAATAACAAAACGACATATAATATTATCTATTATCTATATTAATTTATTGTTATAAATTATTATATTTCATATTATGACATTTCACATTATTGAACGCCTAAAAATATCAACACATTTGATTCCTATCTTAACATTTTACGAAACTATATTTTAACGATAATCAACAGTCAAACATATTATTAATTTACCTCGCTCCCTATATTTTGAACACTAGTAGTTCTATTACGAATTCTGCAATCAAGTCAAACGACTTGAAAAGTTTAAATCAAATTTTTGGATGGTTTATTTCATTAATGTTGTTTATTCATCATCGATAAAAGTTTAATATAAAAGCTAAAGTTTTAGTTGATATTGGTGTTGATTTCTTTTACTATAATAGTTTCTCCGATGAATCACTGACATTGTATGAATTATACACAGTTTTTGGTTTCAAATATGGAGGTAAATAAATTATCGTGCATTTATCCAGAGCTCATGTAACTTTTATTCAATTAAAATCTTCAAGAATCTTCTGTGATTAATCTATATTTTTATAATTATAATCAATAGTTACATCACTTACATATAAATATATAAGTCATAGATGTACGTCTTGAAAACGTGTAAGTTTATATTTGTGTAAATATTTTATTGCAAATGAAGTATAAAATAAAAGTAATAAATTAAAATACGAACCGAATAAAGCAACCTGCCGACGATTGTTTATCACTTCAATTAATTTTGTGCAAATACATAGTAGGTAGTGTAAATCTTTTTGACTCTAAGCGAAGCGATGCATGTAGGTATTGGCTATACAATAACGTGTATTTTATTTTTTTTAATGTGTATCTGCCATTGCCACTGCTACTGCGATTTGAAACAATGAAAATGCTTCAAACATTAATATTTTAGATTTCAAAGAATATTTTTAAAAACCTTACCTACCTAAAAACAAAGTATTATATTATTATTAAAAATGTATAATAGTATACATTTTGTATGAATATGAATTATAAAATTGGTGACGTTTTTTATAATATTATAAAATTAATTGATTGTTTTAATGGCATACATTTATATTTTTAGGGTATATTAGTATGCATTTTTTAGATTTTTAAATTGTTGATATAATTATTCTCACGGAAACATTCTCACGAGTTTTAATTTTGTTTTATATGGAAATCGAACAATAAATGCACTTGGCAGTTAGCACTATAAATAAAAATGACAGAGTGACCATACTTGTTAGAAATACTTTTAAAATAAGTGAAATTTTATACTTATATAAAGTGATAACTGATTGTAACTCAATTAAAATAACTATTGATATAGATATAGAGTCTAAAGTCAATTTTTTATTTGCATATTTTAGCATCTTATTAAGTAAAAATGAATATAAATTGCATTCCTACTTCTTTATACTTTCATAAAAGTTGCATGTTTTATATATAGGGCATCCACAAAGCCCCTACCTCCTAAAATCTTCTTCTTTGGGTCAAAAAGCTTGAAAATGTAATACAAGATATTACAAGGTCCACTTTAGTTGTTGTTAGTGAAAATTTAAAAAAAAAAGTTGACCGTAAATCTATGATATTTTTTTGAACGTCTGAAGTAAGAATTTTGACAAAATCTGTCAAAATCACTAAAATTGGCGTATTATTTTGTAGTTAAAAATATAATATCCACTCTTCCTTTTTTATTATTTATGGATTGAAAATTTAAAGCAAGGTTTCTCCTAAGTACCTAGTTCATATTGTAATCAAAAAATTAAAAAAATTATATAAGCACAGGTATTTTTTATAGATATTTAAGTTCAAATTTTGGACAAGATTAGATATTTACCTAATCATAGAATAATGGTTTTGGGAACAACATACACAAAAAGCCACACAAGCATATATTATAAAATTAATTTAAATCTTAGGAATAAAATTAAGTTTGTTAAAATTTCACATTTTGGGTATAGTTATAAAATTAAAATTTTGCTAAATAGTTAAAGACCCTAAGCTGATTAGAAAATTAAAATTAGAAAATTGTCCATGATATATCATTAAAAAAAACAAAAAGTGTAAAAGACTTTTTACGTCATATCGGACTTTCTCCATATAAATGACTAAATTTGTAAGTATCGTAACTCTCACAAAGCAAATGCCATACAGTCTTAAGTTTGTGTAATTATGTCTTCCATCTTATACATCCTTTTGTATTGACAGTCACAAAGTTAGTTTTGAATCCATTTTTACAAGTCACAGTTTTTATTATATTTATTTGTTGCTTAGGTATAGGAACGCGATATGCAGTACAATAAAATTATATAATGAGCGTTGCTCTCATAATATACATTGGTGGAACTCAGAATAAGAACTAATTTACGATTTTATTTTTATTCTCTAGGTACCTAATCAAAATGTTTTGATAAAAACACAAAGTTGTAGAAAAACTATTTAACCAATTGGGCATTATTGGAATATATCTCGTGATATTGAATGATTAATTTCCTTATACTTTACATTACAATGTCCCTATTTTTTTACATTATATAAACGATAAATAGGCAATAATCTTAATGTTTTCGTAAAAACAACATTTTTAGAACAAATCCATTACAACAAAAAATATGTTGTACAACTGCTCATTTTAAAAAAGGTATGATTTATTTCGATGATTTCCGAATAACAAATAAAATTGTATCTTTGCTTATTTGTCTTAAAGAAAAAAAGTGAAATATAACAACAGTATAGGTACATAAATATTTTTGGTTCTTATTTTTTTTTTATGTATCGTATTCTGGTTGAATACAGACGTATTCAAAAAAATATAATAGGTTTGATAATCCAGAAAACTAAAATAATATTTTACATATTATATAATTTAAAAAAAATATGTATGTTACAAATAATAATACAAAGTCAACGAAGAATAAAATAATTTGATTAATGGGTAAAAGGTGTTCTGTACATTGGAGAATAAATATTGATACAAAGAGAAGAATGATAGTTTTAGAAACAATATCGTTTGAAAGAAAATAAAGAAATAAATAGAAAGGTAAGAAAATAAATGGTTGGTAAAAAAAACTGAAATGCAGTTTTGTTTTATAAAGATTGTATTCATAACTACAAAAATAAACATGCACCGTGTTATCAAATGTGTATGTGAAGGTTGTGATTTTAAATTCAGCCATGTCAATATCTCAAAAAACAAATTAACCTAATACTATTTATTTAATAGTAAATATTGTGTTGCGGCAAATTAAAATATAATATATAAAAAAAAAAATAATAATATATACAATTTCACTGATTTCAATGAGGGGGTCGTATCGAAGGACACAGTTTGATTAACTATTTTTTTTTTTTAATATAAAGATTAATCAAGGTAAGTGTCGTCAATGGGTGACTTCTTACTCAACATTTCACGTCGTTGTTATTACTATTATCACATAAACTTATTGTGCATAAAATGATTACAGTTTTTTTCTAATAAAAAAAATATATGTATATAAATATGAACGTTACAAGCCACCTGTTAAAAAGTTAACTGCAACTTTTTATCGAACGCTGAGACTTGCAAAAGTTCAAAAGTTTGAATCACTGGAGGTTTTAATTACATATAAAGGTCTATTTTAGAGTAAGTCCACGGAGGTAATGAAAAATGGTAAAGAAAATGTTCATAAAATTAAATATTCTAAGAAAGAAAAACCAAATTTTAAATGTCAAAAATTATTCAAGGAATTTTCTTAAAACGTCATAATATTATGTTTGTTTCGGAAATAAATATCAGCACGCATTTATAAAAGCATAATGTATTTTTGGAAACATGACGTATAGCCAAGTTTCCTCGTCAGTATCATTTAAGCGTAATGTGTATAACTTTGTGGTGATAATTTACCAATGTCTAAATGATTTAATATCTTTACCCGCATTACTAAACATTAGCCATACTCACAAGTCACGATGACATGTATCCTAATTCACGTTCTTGTTTTTCATAATACGTCCAGTCAAATAAAACCTTACTCACGGTTACATAGCCCAGTCGATCGCACCGCCACTAGTATAATTATACATACCCTCTTCTTGTTCACTTCGATTTATTATCATCGAGTTCTACACGTCATACATAAGTACTATCTGGTCTCTACCGAGTGAGGAATAAACGTCACAATTTTGTAAGATCATATTAATTATACATATTATTTACATTTCATCATTTCGTATCTATAAAAATAAAAATGAAATGCCGCATGTTAGCTCATAACTCAACCGATTTGGCTGATTTTTTCCCGTTGTATTCGTTATATTGTCGTCATATTTATTATTTAGTACACTTTACTTTTTCTTCAAAAACACGTATTCAATTATGTATTTCCCTGTTTATTATGGTTTGTGTTTAGAGAACACGGATAAGCCGATTCACAAGTATAGCGCACTATCAAGACGCGGATTGAAACTCTAGAAAGTAATGTAAGTACCTATTTCTTTCTACACGTCTTTTTGATGTAAACGAGAAATTAATATTATTATATTTTACTTAAATATATTTTTTAGTGTTTACGTGTATGCAGGAGTTTTTTTTTTTTGAGCATTACATTTCTTAATATTTATTTAATCCTGAAAATAAAAAATAATGTTTTTTTATTCATATTAAAAAAAAAGAAAACAATGAGAACGAGTTATTTATTTTTTTCGTTTTTTATAAAAATTTAATTTGACATTCCGGTGAACATTTTATTTTTGTTAAAGGTAGACAAACTTATGAGGAAAATTGTATTAAATTTTCAAGTTTTTTAAGAAGGGGACATTTTTATCAACATTAGTTTTTAAAAAAATAATAAAAATCGAAATTATTTATGACTATACGGCTACAAATAGCTAAAAATAAGTCAAAATATTTTGAAAATATTATGGTTTATAGATAACTCTGATATAAACATTTAGTGAAAATTGTATTTATCTATAACGGTACATTTTTTTCAAAGTATAGTATAGAGCAAAAACCAATTATTGAAATAATTAAAGTTTATTCATGTTATTTTTTTGTGTTTTTTCTGGCACTTTTGAAAACTACTAGGAATTATAAATTTTGACCTCTCGAACGCATCACCAGAAAAGATACTGAAATTGAAAATCGAAGCATTATTTTTACTGTTTATTGCGTACAAAGACACAAAAAAACACACGTCTTTGTAAAATCAATACATTCATCGCTCCGCACGGAATCTAAAATGAGGGTGAGCTATGCTTGATGACCCTGTATAATATTATACAAATAATATATAAATATAGGTAATATAAATATCCTAGTATTTTTGTATTGAATAATTATTGAACTGATGGCACTTTATGTCTTTATTCAAAAGCTCTTATAATGTTATAGTTGGGCAACCAAAAAGGTTTGAACACTAACATACCTCTGCGCATTCAGACATTCTGTGATTAGAATTATACGCTACTGCAGCTGTGAGATCTGACATCAGTTGTTTGGCCAACAACCGCTGTAAAATCAATCTGTATAATAATAATAATAAATTGTATTGACCGATGTCCGACCGAAAACGAAACCGTTCAGAATCGGACATGCCGGTTTTTTTTTGTTTATTACTATTATTATTTATTTCACATATCGTATCGTATATAAAGTTTTTTTGTTTATTTTTGTTTATGTATACATATTATATATATTATGCTCGGTCGACATCACGATGGAGTACATTCGAGGAACAGCCCCCAATTCGTAGCTCTCCCTTGGCGCCATCCGCCAACGGGCAAAACCGTTATGGTTTGAATGCTTCGGCTAACGGTAGATATAATATATTGTATAATTTATAGTTGATCGAACTTCGGCCGGTACGACCACCACCTTATTTCCTTTTCCTCCACACACTAAAATGGAGGGTTATAATAACGGATTTTTTCTTTCTTGCGTGTTTCATCGTCCGAGTGGTGGATCGGTGGTAATGATCCGACCATGATGCGCACCAATAGGTATAACGATACCAGGGGCGTATACAAGGGGGGGGAGGTGGGGGTCAGATCCCCCCATAGGCCTTTTTTTAAATTTTATAAAATAGTGTTCTTAATGACTTAATGTAAGGAAATTACAAGGAAAAAAAATGGCAAGGATTTTTTGTAAATTTTTATTTTAACACAATATTCAACAATTAATTAAAAATAATTTACATATAATCGTATAATCGTATTATGTGATATTTGATAATATGTATATTATTATATATACAAGTATAATAAATTATTATAAGAATAATAATATGTGGCAGACCAGCCACGGGCCGTCGCCACCGTCACCGATATCAACGCGGTGGAGACGATATAATAATACATTTTCTTATACATTAGAAAAAGAAATATTATTATGGTATAATATAAGGTTATTGCACGATGGTTTTTACGCATTTATACCAAAACATTATCAATTTTGTATATTATCAACTAACATGGATATACCTACAACATACTAGCTAATAGCTATCAGTAATTTTTTCATTGAAAGCTAAAAATTGCTTAAATAATAAATAATATTGACTAAAAAAAAAAGAAAATTAAATTTTGTTCTATAATTACTTGTAGAATTTAAAATAAAATGTATTGAATATATATATGTTTTATCATTTATTAGGTATTTAAATGAGCACATACCTAGGTTTAGGTATTTTCATTCCATAATAATTTGTTTGCAACTCATCCCCCCCCCCCCATACAAAAGTTATGTATACGCCACTGAACGATACAATATTATAATGCGATATACGTATACATAAATCCATCGAAATGTTTGTAATATCTTTCGACTATTCATTATTATTGCGATGTGTCAAATCATTTAAGCGTGTTTTTTTATATAACTTGTAAGTTGATTATTTTCCGTTCCACGACCTTAAACATTATTTTATTTTACCTATTCAAAAGACTGGATTAATACGCCTAAGTTGAGCTTTTCTTTGCAACGCCTTAATTTAATTTATTTTATTGAGTAATGGCCGTAAAAACTAATTTATTTTCTCAACAAGCCAAGAGTTTTTTACAGTATAATATAATGTATAAATTCCTGTATTCGTGGCCAAGGATTGACAACTTCGTGCCACTTTTGTGGCGGTCGATCTCATGGATATGAGTTTAAAGAAAACATACAGCCGTCAACATAAATAGTTATGGATAGGTACTATTAAGCTACTAAATCATATTATGATTTAATTTTCTACAGGAGGTATGAAATAAATACGATTTCATTTTCATTTTTGACGAACAGAGATCGAAAATTAAAAAAAGCGGGTAAGTGGATGTCGCTCTGCTGTACAGTAAGTTACAAGTGGGTCAATGTATAATGGATTGTATTGAACATAAAGGGTCTAAAGTACCATATTGATTCAATTTGCTAAAAGATAAGATACTATATGTTGAAATCGAAGCATTCCTTCTGGTAGAAATTTTGTATACAGGATAAAAAGAAATTAAAATAAACACCATTTTAAAACCTCGCTCCACTCGGAATCTAAATAATACTTCATGTGATAACTTATGGCTTGAAGCCAAGAAATTTCAAAACTAAATTAAAGTTTTAAATTACCCTTCAGTTAATTTATTTGTATAACTCGACATCTAATAAAGTTAAAGACCTAAGGCAATTGGTCTGTTGTCAAAAGATACAATACCTATCAACATTTTTCAATATTTTACTATTTTAGATAGGTAACAATTGAGTTTTGTGTAGGTAGTTAATTTTGAATATTTTCAAACTATTATCTATATAAATAAAAACGAATGTCGCTCTTTTCCTATTTCTTTATTCAAATCTTCATATTTTTTTATATTTTTTTACTTGATGAATCTCTTCTAATATTGTTTTTCTTTTACCCATTATTGATTTGTGTTGAAAACGTATCGTAGTTCAACCTTAAAACACATATACAATTTCAAGACTTAATTTCTGCTTTATTCTTCTGCAGGGTCAACAAAATAATAATATATTATTATACTTAACACCTGCCAGTCAATAAATTAAACTATAGAACCCTATCCATAGATAATTGAGTGATGGCCTGGCGAAGACCGGGTAACTAACACTTCAGCTAGTTATTAATATATAAAAATAGTTATTCACATTAAACACGTATCAGTTCTATAGAAAGAGGTCTCGTGGAGGTGCAGATAGGTCCTCAGAAACATTCTGAGCAACACATTAGGGTAATACATTTTATTGAATGTGTATTTTGACTGTGTAATTTATTATATTAACATTAAGATTCCCAATTTTACAATTGAAATGTCAAACTTCATTTTTTTGAAAATATTGAAATTTGATTTAAATTTCTACATAATAGAAAAGTGCAAGCAATGATTCAGTTTACGGTTTAACTTGAAAGTCTTAACGTGACGTAAATCTAATAGAATATTTTAAAATGTATGTATAACGTATCAATAAATGTCGATAAAACGACGTAGTATAGCAATAATTAGCTGCCGTGTATAATGTCCTACCAATGATTTGCTTCTATAAGTTTTTTGTCTTAAAAACAAAATAGGTACATATAATTTATAATAGTTTTATATAATAAAATATAATATTTACATAGTAGTTATACTCAAGGATAATAAATCATGTTAGAGGTATTATAATATAGAATTTTTTATTTTTAAACCTAAGCCTGGTGACTATGGCCATTAACTGTTATAGGGGTTATAAACTGTGGTTGGTAAAGTTTTTTCGGACGTACGGTAATGTGTTGTTGAGGTTGTTACGGTAGCTAAACAAACACATGTATGTGTAGCAAGGTTTATTCTACTACGAACCCGAGTGGTCACCCATCCGGGAACTAGTAGCAGCGGGCGAGCAACCAACGAGCAGCGCGAAGCCACTATAATATTATTATAGTATCAGATAACAGGGCAAAAAAAAAAACAAAAAAAGTTTTTGATAGTAATATATTTAAATTATGAATTACGATTATTTTTCTGATATCAGCAGCTACGCAGTATTGCTTGAAATTTCAACAGCAGGCGTAAATTGTAAGATTTTTGATATTTATTTGTCATTAGTTTTATTTTGTTTATCGTTGAATTAATATATTGCGTGCCGCTCAGTGTGCGGTGACGAACTTACCATACACACGTCAATATACGGTTGACAACTGCTACAGTGACGGTACCTAGGTATACTATTATACATTTATACCGCAGTACTAGTACAGGGTTGGTATAGTAATATATATTCATTTCTACGAGACATTGTTTTGATTACACATTAATCCCAGTTATTATTTTAAACGTATCCAGGCAGAGACGTGATGTTAACAAGAATACAAGATGACACGAGCCATTATCAGACGCATCAACCAAAGTCGGGCGGCTCTCGGAGACGTCCTCTATAGTCGACGACGACGATGTAAATGAGAGTAGCTCGCACGGTAAAGTACACAACAATATAAAGGATGATGACACTGCAGTAGTCAACGCTGTCATTGTCGGTATAAATCCTATAGCACAGCCACGGTCGGTGCATTATGGATTCTTTAAGAATATGTGTCTAGGTATATAGAGGTATAATATGTATGATAATATTATAATAAGACATCGACGACTCGCCAGAGCTGCAGCTTACGGGAAATACTATATACGAGCAAACAAAAACGTCACGTTCCGATTAAACACGAAACGCGCGTAGGTATATATATCGCGTTTAAATGTTTATGTTTGATCGACGACGAGATGGTAAACCGTTAAAGATTTATACCCGAGCAAAACCTATTACCTATATAGTTGTTATACGTTTCAATTTGTTTTGTGTTTAACGATTCTTGTTCAAACACGTATCGATTCAACACGTCTCCGAAAACAATTCCCATATTTTTACTTTCAAACGAAATTTATTATTGTTACTGGCACACCGAATTTCTAAACATCTATATAGTACCTACCTAACTATCTCTACAGAAATCATAACTAATAATAATAATGTGCTCCCTAAGAGAAACATACGAAATTTATTTACACTGTATCGTAGAACATAATATATTGTTAATATCAATTTCTCGAAGCCGTTTGATTTTAGAATATTATTATGTTCCTTCGAACTACTTATCTTGATAAAAAAATATTTAATAACAGCCTTATAAAATTTACATATTTAATAATAATATTACCAATACTATTTACAATTGTCTTTGTATAGACATTTGAAAATTGAAACCCTATTGTAAACTAAACAAACTAAGAATCGTTTTTATTGTATACAATTTCGAATCAACTTATGTGTAATCTATTTTACAATATATGTATTTATTTATATACATATAATAATATACCTATTTACTTAAAATATTATTTATGTTATTATAATTCAATATTTAATTTTTTTACTTTTAGACCCCATACAAATTACTTATGACCAAATTATACTGGTTATAACAAATATATTAATCGTTTAATTAAAAATATTCAATATTAATCAATTACTATTTTACATCATAGGCATAAGATCTATGGGAAATCCCAACCAACTATTTTAGATTAGAATTTGCAATAGAATTGTGTTCTTTTTTTAGGTCATGTAAATTAAAAAAATTGTTTTATATTTTACTATTGTGGTAGCACATTAAAATGTATTGGCTCGGAAATACCAGAATACTGCATTCTGTTCAGATAACTTATTGGGTTTTAGTTAGTTAGTTAGTAATAATTCATGCTACAGTCGTAAATTTGTTATTAATTTGTATCCATACAAAATATAACTAAGCGAAAGTTTGAAAGTCAATGTAAAGTTTCCAGACATATTACCATTCATCATTTCCATAAATTTGTTGGTCTTTTAGTTTTATTCTGATGTCAAATATCTAAGCAGAATTGTTCTAATCGTACAATGATGATTAATTTGTATACCGATACTTTCTTGGTTAAAATAAACTCTAAAAGTGGTATACGGGAATGAAGTACTTAATTAAATATTATATTTTTTCTGATTTTGATCTAGATTCTAAATAGTATACTCAATAATTTTGCTCTGCATAAATAAAGATTGAAGACATACCTATATATGGAAGTGTGAAAATGCAATAATATTATTTTATTGTAATACAGACAATAATTGATACATAATATTCCAAAATATATTTAGTTAACACGTGATATTGAAGTGTAGCAATACTTTGGTCCGATTACAATAATAATATTTAGTATTATAATATGTCTCAACAATCTGGATTATTTTGGTGACATTTTCCAATGTATTTTAAGTATCCATTCCATTTATGAATATATAGTCCATTCATCAATATTTTATCTGTTAATCAAACGATCAATTTGATTTATTATTTTAATAATTTTTTTAAATGACAGTTGTAGATACCAAGCTTAACTAGTAAGATTAATTTTACAAGACAAGTATACATTCTAAAATACTATAAAGCTATAACTCTCCAATTTCATAAACCTGGTTCGTTTGAAACTTTCAACAATTATATGAACTCTAACGGGAATTAAACCAACTTCCAATTTATTTTTTTGTAGAACTTTTATTGTAGTTTGATTTTCTTGCTACACATAGGTATATGATGTCTGTAACAAATTAAAACTGTACCATGTTGTGAAAGCAATTTTTTAACTTTAATTGAATCGTCATTTATTATAAACATTACGTACCTATAGGTACCTAATTTGTTTTTTAACTTGATTATTATGTTTTGAAAAAACAAACTTTACCAATTTTATTTTGGAGGATTTAAACTGCCAAAAGTTACAATAAAAACGTAATTTTAAATTACTTAAAGAAACATGTAAATATAATATAAAACAATTTTCCATAGTATTTCATTATGAAAAATTATAATTTATATCATCGTTGTGATAAGTTGTTATCAAATAATTTCAGCTAGACAGAATCGATACAAATATTCAAAAATCATATTTATAATAAAACACTTTATTTTAAATGACGACACTGCTTCCTCTGTATCTGAATATAATAAATACTTTTATACATGGGTACATTAATTTAAAAAAAAAAATATTTAAATATTGTTTAGAACAAAAGTTATTTCAATGGTCAGATGTTCTTATTACACCCAGTATAAATACAAGTATGATAAATTTACAAAAAAATACCAAATAAGTTTAGGTACAACTGTATAAGTATGATAAATTTAAAAAAAATCAATCAAGTAACCTAAAAATATGTAAATTGTTTAGGCTTGGTTTTATGATGATCACATAGTATTAAAAGTTTTATTTCTCTGCAAGATCGTAGAAAAACTTTTATGTTAAAAGAAATTGTTCTATTGGTATAATAGCTATAGTTTGTAGTACTATTATTAATTTATATGACATAAATAGATTTAGATCTTTTTTATGTGATTTAAATTTTATAGGAATGATGATGTTTGATTTGAAAATTTTATTGTTACAGTAACTTGTTGGAAACCGTAATACAAGTTTGAATCGGATTTAAACTCACGTACCCTTCACACTCTACTCCATATTTTGGAGTAGATCGTCCTTGATAAAAATGGTTGAAAATCATACAACATTTTCCTACCTATAAATTGGCTATAATGATATTCAAAATAATAATTGATATATTCTTATATTAAACATCAAAGGCCGACAATAAGAATTTGCCAAATTTATTTTCAATTTGATTAGATATTAATTGGTGCAAATTCAATAATAATTGTTTATAATTTATTAACATTATCAATTTAATTGTCACTGCTAAATATTATATAAATTATCACTTATACCAAATACTTATATTAAAATATAATGATACTATGCGGGCGACCCACTGGCCACAAACCTTGTTTTCTAAACCGTCACCCGTTATTTGTACCTTATCGTTATAAGAATTGTCACATGCAATGTAAGTTGAGTTCATTCGTTTGTGTTAATACAATATCTTTATAATATATTTCGGGTAGGCATCAGTGTTCGAAAGCTCCACCGCACTTCACAATGACCGCACACCCATCCATCTCTGCCCGCAATCACATTTTAGTTGATTAATTACTATTATTTAATATTATGCATATTACCGGCCTCCCACCAATTATTGTTCTCACGAACGACGACCGTCAGTTCCGTTTTCACTCTCTTTTGTTCCTGCCGCCTACAGAGATACACCAGGCCATTATTATTATTATATTCAATGGCGTGTTTTCTCCCAAGTCCCAAATATGGAGTAGCGACAGCTGAACTCTTGCCCACCGATTTCCGAGGGAAGGACGTTGACGAAAAAGACGATCAGACATCAACGGGTGTCTGATCCCTTTTAACATTATTATGTACGTACACCTATGTGAATTATTTTAATTATTATTTTGTGTTTCTGGACCGGTACAATGTATAAAACGTAGTACGTTTATTTATTATATTACTATGTACATCATTTATAATATTGACCGGTAACCATCCAGAGGAACTGTTGGGATCATATTATATTATTATCATTTTTACTATAAAAAATATCATTATCTCGTCGTTTGACTATAATTATGTATTATTATTGTCTTTGGTTCTATTATCTAAGTCCGAGTTGTAAGCCCGTTTGGCTTTCTTGCACCAAATTAATAAAATATTCAATATTCATATGATCTAGATAAATATTAGGTCATGAGTTTTTTGTATTTTTATTACTAGTTACCTACCTATTTGTTTCCTCATTTCTGTCTCGAGATATATATTTATACAAATACAAAAATCTGCGACGCTCCTTCGTATCTCGGATCGTGGTTAGCGACCTTGTCCAAAGCGGGGGCGATCACATGACGTTTGGCCTACGAGTTTAACTTTTGGAGTATTTTCGAACCATCACAACATATTTAAAATATCAATTACCTAATAATTTTATCATCTATATTATTAATAGCTGGTATATTATAATACTAGGTATATATCAGTTTATTACTAAAATTTACCCGTATATTATATAGTGTGTACTGTTTATAATAATTGTTTTAATATTAACGTTAACACTAAATATTATATTCTGAGTGATTTAACATATAACACTCTTTTTCAAAAACGTTAAACATGTTTAAAATTAATATATTCTTACGTTATTTTAAGACGTTAAAAACAACATTATCTAATAAAATATAATATTCAAATTTTATACGTTGTGATTTTCAAATGTACACGATTACATTTTGTATTGCAAGAAACACGCACCAAAACACATTTTAGCTGTCTGACACTTTGTCCGAGAAAGGCTTCGAAACGGATGATGTTGAAGGGGTTTTAACAGATATTGTAGAAAAATCCGGCTAACTATAAATAGATAGAGTAATTGTAGTCAGGCTATACAGATAGTAGTATATATTTATGTAATTTATTATTTTTATTAACTTTTGAGTCAATACATATCCTTACCAGAGAAAGGTGCGTGGATAGGTTTGTGGTATAAAACATCGCCGCAATAGCTTTAAAATAATCTAAATGTTTTGAATGTCATTGTGTACCTATATGAAATATAATCTTTTTTTTTCTACTTTAATAATATACGTACAATTTTTGAGTCTCCAACGAATTAAAATACAATGGAGTAGATATTCTACGTTAAGATAATCGACGAATCAAGTAAACATTTTTTCAATTTCACTTTAACCAACGAAGGCATTATTATTGGTTCATATTTAATATCGATATTTAGTACATGCATACAGTATTTCCGTCTTCCATAAAATACAATTTTAGGGAAACATAAATCATAATATTGAGAGAGAAACGACGGTTCTCACTCTTGCCAAGTAGCTTCTGAACAATGATGAAACTTACATTAAAAAAAATATGAATAAATATGGAAATATGGAATGATGTTGAGGTGAACCATGATATCAGTTGTGTTGGCTTATGGCTTACAGCTTTTTTATACTATTCCACATCCATAAGGTTAATAGCAATGTACATTAAAATATATTAGGTTTAAACCTTAAAGAATATTTTTTTAAATGACAATCAAATGTATTATGTCCTACATTTAATAATTTAGTCAAGCAATAATGTTTTAAGCAATATTTCAATCGATGTGAGTATTTAAATCGAATCTTTCATTTTTTTTTTTCAATAGAAAAATAAATTGAAAAATCAAATCTAAACTAAAGAGTGTTTTTTTATTTTAATGTTTAAACTTTGAAATTTATGAGAAGGGCAAAACTATAACGAATGCAATGCAATAATAAAACCTTCGAAATGAAAAAGATGTAGTAAGACGAAATATGGAGTTTATTTTAAAAAAAACTTTTATTCACAAACTGTAGTTTTTACTGTTGATGCAATATATACAGGATGTTTCGGTGATTTGAGATTTTCCATACGATGGGTTCCCATTGTCCTTATCACTTTGGTACTTAAAAAAGTTTAAAGATACTAAATTTCTGCACAAAGTCTTCCCAACGTATTAAATAATAAATAAACAGAAACTTACGGTTGCAGTATTTATAACGTTTAACGATTCTAATTGATAATGTTTAATGTAGGTACATCTAATGTGTATGTAATATTTACAAACATGTATGAGTGAAATATAGCAATATGTTATATAATGCAATATAATGTTTTCAGTTAGACATGATGATAACTGACTTATATTTACACTTTCATAGTTGTATGTGTATGTGCAATAGCAGTGGCGGCGTGAACTATTTTATTTTATGAGGCAAGTATAAATGCTGGACCACCACCACCTAAATTTTATCACACAGACCCGAGGGGGCTTTGCCCCCACACCCCCAATTCACAATTCTACAACGATAATATACTTTGTTATGTTAATATCAGAAATATAATAAAATTATTATAAAATTAGTATAATTAATAGTATTAGAGTATTAGACATTAGTTGACCATATTTATTTATTTATTTTTTATTAGGGTTAAGGCTTCGACAACTTAGGTCATTAGCCTATGGTGCTGTAGGGGAGGGTACTGTAGATTTGTTACACGTGTCTGTTTGTTTTGGCAGAATTTTTTATTTGGGGCACCCGTAGGTATTTGTCATGCCCGGGTGGGAGATGGCGGCACTTATTCTCCGTGACTTGCCCAAAGAAAATTGCCGCCCGCGACCAAGGAATCGAGCTGGCCCCGGCTGCGTCGCGACCGACGCCTTAGACCACTCGGCCACTCCGTCCCCTTGACCATATTTCATATGTGGTTTTTAATATCCGTACCCGGGGGGGGGGGTACCACCACCTAATTGGTCGTGAGGCAATTGCCTCAAGAAACACCCTATCACGCCGCCACTGTGCAATAGTTTCACCATATAACATTATTATGAGAAACAATGGTTATTTTATGTTGTGGAAGTTTATACGAAATATTATCATTACTGAGGATATAAAAAAAAAATTAAATTTAAACAATACATGTTTGTGATCATTTGAGTGTGTGGTCTGTAGGTATAAGAATAACAATTTTCGGTATCACACGTCATTCAAAATAATGACGTGTTAAACGCATGCACCCATAATCAATATGTATAAAGTATCAATTTTGCCTATAGGTACAATACGCCGTTACAGAATAAAACCTCAAATGCAGAAAATAATATAAAACAAGGTCAAATAATTTAAAATTAAATTATTATACATGCGTTTATTTTTATATCATAGATATATTACAATGTGTATAAATCATTTATATTAATGTAATTAAAAATTAAAATACATTTTGTGTAAGGTAACTAAGATATAGTTTCAGAAAGTCGATCAATGTAATAACGTCAAATTTTTAAAAGTCATTATAGTGTTATAGAAACGCAAATGAGATGAGCAATGGGCACTCACTGGCTGCGTTATATTAGTTATTATACTAGGCTGGCATGGAATAATCAATTATTGTGATCTACAGTTATCAGTAGATTATTAACACACGTATTGTGTACAGTATTTTAAAATACTGTTTCTGGGAATCCTCCAAACCTTTTCAAACCAGCATCATCCACTGAAAAGTTTCAGTTCAGCACTATTTGCCTAATAACCTCGACCCCTGGTACCTAACCAACAAATCTCTACAACAAGATTTTAAATAGAAACAGTGGACCAACTAACCAACATATTCTATTACAATCGGTTTCACTCCTTGAATCCTGATAGTTAAAAATACACTGATGCCGTGACCACGTAAAAGAGTAAATAAACTAATGGTGTTCTGAAAGGGTCCATCACTGGATGGTTGACAGTTTGACCCAGGATCGTATATTTATCAAAAGGAGAATTATTGAATAAAAATTTGCAGTTCTCACGATCTTTTTTTGAATCGTTTTTTAAACATTGAAATATCTAGTTATATATACCAAATTAAGTTATATATTGATAAGAAAATATAATATATTATTTCTGAATACAGCATGAATTTAAGAGTTTTATTATTGTCCACATTTATTTATAATTATTAGTAAACATAAAACATATTATTTGATATACTATAGTGGCAGGATAATAATGATTTCATGAAATAAATAATAAAAAATAGTGAGCAGAATGTTTTACTGATGATTAAAATTGTTTCTAAATACAGATAACATCAAAAACATTTGTGAAACACGTGTTTAACTCAAATATGCTATACGCAGTATACAAAGAATTCGTAAATTGTAAAATAATTTCCCTAACTTCCATTCTATTAAATGCATTATAAACAAGAATATTTTTTGTATACTTGGTATTTCAGTGGTACCTTTTAATGGTACAACATTTATTTTACGAAAGCTAGTATATAACTGTAAGTACAGTGTACATTATGTTCACATTAAATTTTACACATAACCATAAACTTTACAGTAACGACAGTAACGTCACATATTTGATTTCAACAAAAAGTTTAGTAACAATTTATAAACATGAATTAATTTTTGTTTTTATAATTCGGTTGTATTATTGCTGCCAAATACTTATTTATTTATTAATATAATTAATTATAGTTAAACAAGACATCCTACTCTGCAGAAAAATAATAATATCATAATCCTAAGTAATGATGGTCGTAATTATTGTCTGTAATTTATTGAATATAGGATAATGAAGGATAACTCAATTTAGTTAACACTTTTTTTTCATATTTGTTACATTATATAATTACACCCACATATTTAAAAACAAATGAGTTACCTAAAAACAATAATTGAACAATTTATATTATACAACTAAAATTTTCGGTAGAAGCATGATTAAATCTAGTTATATTTAATCATGGGTAGAAAATATTCATAAAAAAATGCATATGAAATCTTTGTCGATGGTCAATATAATCTGCATGGAATTATTAAAAGCACATTTTTCAACTTATATACAGTAATTTCTCAAATAATAAGAACAAAAACTATTAAAAATAGAAAAGTGATAACATTGAACAATACTACATAATAATCATTTAAAAATAATAATAATAATAATAATAATACACTGTATTAATGATAAAATAATTGTATATTATAATTAACATATTAATTTAACATTATATATTTATATGTAATAATACTTTTATACTATATTTTCGATTAGTATAACATTTTGAATAATACGAATATTTTTTCTCTTTATATAAATATAAAGTACTTATTTATTAAGTTAACTTAAACTTTTTTATACATTTTATTAGCACAATCGGTTAAGACGATTCAAATAATAAAATATATATTTAAGGTATTTTGCATAGATTATAGAAATTGATGGATTAAAAATCGTTTCTTTGGGCATAATTTTTTTGTAATTTTGCAATTATTATTTTTATTTTGACTACAGAATTGTATACAAATTACAAACGCTAATTCGAAATAATATGATTGTATATTTTGAATTTATGATTACATATCATATAATATTTAAATTGAGTAAAACCTTTTGAAACTGTCATGCATAATATTACATTAATACTTATTAAAATATATGTATTATTTATGTATAATCAATAAATCGATGTTTTCTGTTTTGTTTTGGTTTTTATTATATGTTAAATCATAATACAAAAGTTCTAAATTGAAATAAACAACATATATCTAAAACTAAAAATAAAAATAAAAATAAAAAGTATAGGAAATATTTAATAGCAAATTATGAAAAACTATTCTTCCTACATTTTTGTCGAGATATTTTTCGTAATGGCAATGTAAAGCAATAGGTAAGTAGATTTTTTTATAAGATATTGTCATAACTATTGTTAGGTGTTATTAAATTAACTTTTCGGAGAGTGAGTTAGGAACAAAATATCTTTGACAGTTATATAGAAAACTATATTAATGTAGATTATCAATCAATACATCAATACTTAAAATGTGCAGGCAAATGTAAAAAATTTACACTTTAGAATAATTTTTCCAACAAATATAGGTTTTTATAATGTTTTACAATAATAGAAAAGCTTTTATATGCAAAGAAAAATCTATGTATTTGTTTTGTTAAGGGGACTTTACAGTGACATTTGTTGTCTCCATCTTACAATAGTGAGTAACATAACACATTTTAGCCTGAGAAGATCACGTTTAGCTTCGTTGGTTTAAGAATTAGAGTGAATTTACTTCTTATACAATTTAAAGATAAGATAATTATCTAGGCAATGACAAGGGCTTTTTATTATATTTTAATTTTAAAGCAAGTTATGTGTATTTTAAATTGTACAAACCGTTTACAATTTTAAAATACTCATAACTCGCTTTAAAATTAAAGAATTACAAAAAGCCCATGAGGTTGCCTAGGTAATAATATTTCCTTTAAATTGTACAAGAGGTCAATTCACTCCAACTTGTAAACTAAAGGATTTAAATGCGATCTACTGAGCCTAAAATTTGATACGTTACACACTTGTAAGACGAAGACAACAAATGGCACTGCAACGCCCCTTTAAACTGAAATATAAGTGTTTTAATCACAATTTACTACAAAATTATTCATCGTTATTACACTGAATTGATTATATTCGACTAATGAAGCGTGAACATTATTATAATAAACAACTTTTAATTGTATAGTAAATAACATTTTAACGATGTCATAAAAAATAAATATTTCTCGTTATATTTTTACTAATAAACTGCAATTATTACCTGTTTAGTTCCAAATTTGAGTGTATATAATATAATCTGTTTAATACTTATAAAATTTAAAAAAAAAATTTGAATTTAAAATTTTTTTATTGCACAATCTTTTCAAATAATTAATGTAGAACAATAAATGAATGTGATGTATGGAGAGAACAAGAAGAAGTAAACATAATTCACAAGATTTCACAAATAAACCACCCATTGGAGAAACTTCTAATATTTATTAAACTTAACATTAATTATTCATTAATAATATGCATTGATTTAAATTGAATTGCTTGATTATGTCTTGTTAGAATTATTACTTTTAGACTTTAATAATATATTATTTTAAGTATATGCTTCTTTCAACCTCAAACAATTAGTTAAAAGGAAATTATTAAGGAAATTAATAAAAAACTTAACAAACTGCAGGATATAATGGACTATATTATAGTCTATAACAAACATAGGCCAGTAGACCACCCTCTAAAAATCAAACATGGCAATACCACCATTAGTATTTCGTAATTAATTTGATAAATATTATCTAAAACGCGATTTAGATTTATAGAGGTTTTTATTCAGAAAAGTATAATATTTTAAAAGATTAACTTATACGCTACTAAAAGGTTGTGCCTACTTTATATTTATATAAACTTCTTTAATTCAAATGAGAATCACCCATATTTTTATAAATTGATAAGCGGATGACTTTATTTTAAGCGACCTACCCAAATATAATTTTCAACAAGTGGTTTTGGAATTGATTAACTTTGTCTACTCAAGATATTATAATTAGGTGCATGCATGCATGTTTATAGATTTAGTATATATGGGGGCTATGACGATTTTACTTATTTTTTGGTAACATAACTATAAAAAAAATTGTATTGCATAAGTTGCTGGTATATGTTTATTATATTGGTATGGGCAAAATACATAATATACCGTAGTTACTAGGCGTACACATCAGTATTTAATATTTTTTGGACGATCACTTGAACGCTTATAATATTAACCGCAGGCTGAGATATTTGATAGATGATAGAGGTGGTATTTGCACATTATCTTGAATTCGAGCCAATATATATTTTACACGCCAATATTTTGCGTATTAAATCACTGGATCCGTGTTAGGTTATGTATAATGTATTATATTGTATGTATTTTTTTCAATTGGTAAGTTGTATTTTCTGACAGGATATTAAATAGTAAACAAATCGTTTATACGTTATAACATAATATTATAATAATTTATAAGCTATATTTACAATGATTTTCAATATCCTGCATTTTCAGTACACCTCCGTCTATAGTGCAGGTTGAATCTTTATACATTATTAATATACACAAAAAGTAATTTTATTACACGTGTACCGTATGGTATCTTTTTTTTTATCTTTTCTGTGTATGATCTACGTGTATATAGCTTACTAAAAATTCAAATAAACAATTGTCTGAATAATTACACTAGTTATGCACCTACTTCATATAATATACTTAATAGGTAGGTAAAAAAAGAGGGGACAGTGATTCCGGGTTTGTGCACTCATCACGCTTCGCTCGTCTCGAAATTTAGTCCCGTGGGAATTTTCTTTTGGATTGGAAAGTCTCTCCTGAACGTCCGCGATAGAGAGGTATGTCGGTTTTTAAATCGAAAAGCGATTAATCATAATAAACTGTTTTTGGAAGATTGGAACGGTTCTGTACTTAGTCCATTTAATCAGTTTTTTTTTTTACTATATGATAGTATTTGTTTACCACTTGCATGCAGCTGTAGCTAACGGTAAATTTCAAAGGTAGTCGGCTGTATTCGCGGTAAAGACGAGCCATCGTTTATTTCAACTACTAACAAATACAGAATATTATGTTACATTTGATATTTTGATTTGCTTACAAACTTTTCGGGGAATTAAACGGCACCCCGTAATATTCCTGACTCTCTTTAAGCATACAAATGATATTCTTACTTTTGGGCCAACTGCTATACTCGTATCCGAGACGATAGACTTTTTCATGCAAGAGGCATTGTTGGTTTGCTACATTAATAATTCTGTTTTTCGTTTTTATAACTACAGTAGAAATCACTATAAAGAGCATCGCTTAGAACGAGGTACTGCAGCTTAAAACAAGTAAAACGTTAGGTCCGGCACGACCAAATAAAATTATGATTGTATGTTAAAATATACGTTTACAACTATACTCTTTTCAGAATAAGAAGGAACCAGGCGGCCACGGACAAAACCGGGTTTGTTACGTAAATCTGGTGCGTTCTTATTCTAAAAAGAGTATAGTATAGTTATTACGAGTTATCGGCTATAACGAGGAAAATACATCGAATTATAAATTAAACGATAGGTTATAAAAACGAGCCGGTCGTTATCTTTTTCTTATTTTATACATATTTGCTTCAACCTTCTAGTTATATTTTATTTATTTATTTGTTGATATATAAATGTTATCTTTAATTTTAGGGCACAACATGATAGGTATTGGCAAATCTCAGGTGAACCATTAGCAGTTAATTATACTGAATTGTGTTCTGATTGTTTCACTAAATCCTTCCGAGTCGGTACTGCACTGATGATTAACCGGTTACAACGAACGCTCGTTATAATAACGTAGGTGTATAACGTTCCGGTTACAACGAGAAAAACTAGATGGCCCTAGAAACTCGTTATAACCGATTTCTGCTGTATTATTATAAAATGTAATATTACCAGTACGATCGTAGTGAAGTCCATTAGCGATCGTTTGAGTGTTAAATTATTAAAATTTAGTTAGCTGTTATACACATTAGTATTACACATATCGTATATGTACACCTAGTAAAAATTCGCATTGTATCTTATATTATATACAAAAATGAAAAAGTTATTACAATTAATTACAAAATTATAGAAATTTAACTACCTATTTAACTGCCTATTTTAGGCATATAAACATTATATTTCCAATCGATTTAGCATGCTACTTTAAAACTTTTGGACCACATTTATTATATAACCTATAATACCATGAAGTGTTTCAAAACAAAAACAAATACACACGTCGTTAAAACACCAATATTATAGCTTTCTTGAGATCGCAAAACATTTGTTTTTTGTTTTTAAAATTGTTTATTTCAATAGTTGGTTTTTGTTTGTTTCCAAATAATTTAATATGCACCTACCTACTTGTTTTGAAACAAACTAAATAAATTGAATGAACATGTGAATTTACTCAAATGTAGAATCAATAAAGGAATTTATGATTATGTACTTGTATCCGTTGCACGGTAATAATCATAATACCATACCTACCTACTCCATTTTATAGATAGGTATTTTAGATTCTGAGTTAAACAAGGAATGTGCATAATATTTCGTCTTAACTCTTATAGGTATAATAGTATTTCGTTCATAAATATTTTTAAATATTTTAACACCTATTTAAGTAAATAAAAGTGCTCAAAAAAATTCTTTTATTGTAAAAATAGAGACTGAATATATAGCAGTAATTCAGTATATATTTTAAAATATGGTTTTTCGATTTTTTCAGTACCTATATTTAATTAATTCAAACTAATTTTGAATTTAATAAGCTAAAATATGGCTCACCAAATTATGAACTGGACGATGTCTTATTTCATATTTTGTTGAAACACCGAACAATATGCTCATAAGCATTATTTATAGGCTTATAGGCAATAAATATTTATTGAAAATGTTTTTTTGTGATATTTATTATTCGCGTATTCAACTAATATTGCAACATATACCATGTTTAGTACAGTGATATTCCATGAATACAATAATAATATATGTGGCTTGGCGTGGAGCGTTGGCTGCTACCAGTCACGGAATGCTACTGGGAGTTAGTAACGGCCACAGCTACAAGCTCTCGGATGGGTGACCACCCGGGTTCATAGTAGATAAAAACCTTGCCACACATACACGTGTTTCCTACCTACCGTAACAACCGTAAACAATCGTAAAAACAACCTACCGGACCAACCTTACCCCTACCAAACTTCATAACCTCTACAACAGCTAATGTCCTTAGTCGCCGGGCTTAAGTTCAATAAAAAAAAAATAATAATAATAATAATATGTATGATACATAACATATTATGCGCACTTATGTAAATACCGCTAATTTATCTCGTCACTATTGTAATGTTTTTACTACACCATGCCAATAATAAATAATGATTTAAAATATTATATTATTGTCCAATACTTTTATAATATTTTATACCTTTTATAAAATTATACATAACCAATTACCTATAATTTAATTTCACTAATGCTGTATTTTTAGTATTTTTAATATTAGTGAACCACCGTAACAAAAATAAATAAGAAAATCCTCAATTTTAGAGTATAGTTTAGGTGTTTTATGCGTTTGTTTAATAAATCTTTTATAATTAATTAATAAAACATACATATTTTGATTAATTATTTTTTATGATTATTTTAGAATTTATGAATGTTCTTGATTGAATTTTGAGTGATCTATTATATTGATCATAACATTGTTATTTTTTTTTATATTTAAATTTTAACCAAGATAATTCTGTTAAAGTATAACACACAACAATTTCACTGGGTAGATAGTAGATACCAAATACAGTAATGCGTTATTTTACACAGACAGAAATGAACTAGAGTACATAATTAACCTTTATAGCCGTTATCATTGTTTTTACATCTTTAAAAGTTAAATTAAAAATCGCTAAGTAATTATTCCATTTTTACAATATCAAATTGAAATGGATGAACCTTTTAGCTAATTTAAAAATATGTTTACCTCTTATAAATAAATATTCCCGCGTAGATTTTGAATAAAAAAAAAGAACTATCTTCAACTTGATGGATTTATGATAATTGTAAAATTTTAAATACCAAGGTTAAAATTTAGGTAGGTGTATTAAACAATTTTTTATTATCATATTTATTATTATATATAATAAAATATTTTTAAATATAACTTATTTCATAATCCATATTTATATACCATGTGCATTGTGCACTGCTGTACAGAGTTTATAACATTAGTTTATAATATTTTTAAAAAATGTAATACGTTTGTCATGTATTTACTTCATAATTTATAATTCTAATATATTCTATTTACCTTATCGTGTGCAACACTACGGGAGAGCTATAATAATTATAGTATTATATGGTGTTAACAATATCTGGTAAGCCGTGTTTGAACTTATCTAGATAATTATTTGTTCATATTTTATCTTATCAAGATAAATAGTTACAATAGGTATCTAAATTTTCATCTTCGATAATTTTTTTAGTAATCTAAATAAATTCATCTAGATAAATTTTTTATTGATCAAAATCGAGAAATTGTACAAACGCATTTTTAAATATTTATATAGATTCTCAAACAAAGTTTATGGCTTATAAATAATGTGATTATTTTTATTTATATCATTATTATTATTATGTTCCTAGTGCCCAACTAAAATATAACAAAATTTAAAACCATTTAAAAAATAATTGTATCTTTTTTTTTATCTAATCCGAACACTGCTGGTAAGACATGCTATTTAATTGAAACTACCTCACCTAGCTAATTTCAAAATATAACTCACCTATAAAAATAAAATCTATAAAATCACCTAGTTAATAACTAGGTACAGCACATACGTTAATAAAATATCAAGAATTGTGGGAGTTTATATACTAATAATTCATTAATAAACAACAACAACAATAAACTGCATTTTATAAAGAGGAAATAACAGGTAAGATGTATTTGTTATATCTACGTATTATCTAATATTTATAACGAGTAAATCATTGGTAAACTAGAAGGATATATTTAAGAAAACATTTTGGTAACCAATGAATTATTTTAAGTACAAATGATTAGACAGGCGAAAATAAAGGGCGTGCCAACGAACACTAGAATGAATAAATAAGCAGTGCAATGTAAAGTGTTAGAATTACATGTATCTTAAATCGAAAAGATTTAACGCTTTTGTTTTTTTAAAGAAAAAAAATCGATATTTTTTGGAAGACAAATGCAATTGTATTTTAAAAATAGGTATAGGTACGTCGTTGTACGTAGACTGTGTGTTGAGAGTTGTTTCAAATGCACTAAAAAAATATATTTTATGATTCCCTTGAAAAAAACAACACGATTGAAATATAAAGTAACTAATTAAAACAAACCGTACAAACAACGCTCGGAATATAACTGTCGTATTACATGGAATAAAAGATAAAACGAAATGTGACTTTATTAGGGTTTGATTTTATTCATTGATAAAAGTCAATGTTTATGTTTCAGAATAGGCAGGTAATTATTAAACATGGACCTAGTTACAGTGCGTTGCTGTTTTATAATTATGATTTATCATTATGATTATTATTATTAATATTATTTTTTTTGAAAGAGATTGCTTCCTATGCCACTAGGCACTAACATAATAACCCGAATGCATAATGACTAAGGAGTAATAAACTCTAAACAATTTTATTGCAAGAGTCGATTATTTTATGATAATGGTTTAAAAAAATATATTACCTAGTGGTTAGTAGTTAATAATTATTATAATAGAGTATCTACAATTCGTTGTATTGATATTTTAATTTTAATATGATTATCCGAGAAAATATTGCAACGGAAAACAGTGAAAAAGAAAATTTTCAAACTGATTAGAAGAAAAATAAAAACTTGATCGCCGTCGATCACCTCGGTTTTCACGAGACCACCCAAAACAGGAGCATCTACAAGGGTAGGCGAAGGGGCATTCGCCACCTCCATAACAATTTTTAATGTATAAAAAAAATTACTCTGTCAACCAAATAATAATGATCAAAATTTTAATTTACTGATATGAGTAAAAAAAATTAATAACCTAAAAATCTTAAGAACTTTAAAAAATGAAGTCAGTAAAATACTGACTTGAGTTCACCCAAATTTTTAAAAAATACGTCTTTAGAAATAAATAATAATTGATTTTAAAAAATAGGTTCATCTCCCTTCCCTGGACCGCGCCTGAACCAAAATGCCCAAAATACAAAACTAAAATTTGAATAACATTATGCTATTATAGTAGGTACATTATATTATTATGTAGGCGTACCAATATAATATTATTAATCCACCTCATTCGAGTACTTACTCGACGACGCTCACTTACTACCTACTTTATTGACGTCAAAAACAAAAATGGATCGATTCTGTTTGTGCAAAGCACGCGAATGTCTTATATCATATATTATTATTATTAAGTCGTCGTCACGCGCGCGTAGTCGGCGCCCGTTCATTTCGTGCCAAAAACAACGAAGGGTTGATTTCACTGTATTGCTCTACGGTGTATATAATTACGGTGCGCACACAACAACTACCCTCCAACATATCATAATAATAATATATACATATACATAGCCGTAAATGTATATAGGTACAGACTATTGGTGTACAAGCTGCAGCAGCAGCAGCAATATCACCGGGGATTTCGAATAAAGACACCCCCTGCAGACCCACCCGTTGCAAATAATAATAATATTATCACCACGGCGATTAACGCACAAATCGGTCAATTGCCGGGGCCTTTATACGCCGTAGTTACACCCAGGCCGTGTTTACCGGGCGAATAAAAAAATAAAAAAATACAGAGCCACCCTCCCCGCAAGGTATACCTTCCCGCCGGAGACGATAACGGCACATTAATAATATAATATATATTATGATAACATTGTGCCGTCCGTCCTCTCGATTGACGTGGATAATATTATTATGTACCTATTATTGTTTTAAGTACCATACGATATATAATAATATATTATACTAATTTAACGACATCTATGAAATCCATAACTGATAGTAAATTCATTATATCCATAATGAAACCACGTATCACGGGGTACAATTATACAAATATTATATCTACGATTAAAAGGTCGTTTTGTACTTCCGTGATCCCGCCAATCGTAATCCCTAAATTTTACCTCATCTTTCAATCTTGGTAAAACAGCAGCTGAGGATTACCAGAAGGTGGCTATTTTCAATAATATTAAAACCATAACCACGCGTATTCCTTTACTTCTGCTACATAGTTAAACCTTATATACACGTAAGACAAAAATAAAATTACTCATAGCTATCCACTGCACAGGTGGATTTCCCATTTCGATTTTATTTATCGAGGGGCAACGCCAGGTAATATTAAAATAATATGAATAATAATTCAAAAAGATTTACTTATGTTTAAAAATTCTCAAAAAAAATAATATTTTGAAAAAATCATAAAGTTTCATATTAATTTACTCCAAAAAAAATATTTATATCTTGAAAATTTTTAAAGTTCGTAATAAACAGCAAAATAAACTACTTGACTTACATAATATACATTTTTCTAAAAATTAGTTATACAAATTGGCTATTTGCTAATTTTTCCAAAAAAAATTGAACGAAAATTAAATTTATTTTTTTATTTTTAGTACTAAAAATTAAGCAATTCACACATTTATACAGCGGTACTTGTAACACAATCGTCTATAAATTACAAATAAATTGTTTTAATGTTTATTATAACAAAATGTATTTCACTTGTGGGGTCATGCTGTTACTATCCGCCTTGTACCAATATTATATTTTATGATATCGATGAAATCTAATACGCAGCATGGCTAAATGGCTATAATACCGAGAAGATGCGTTATGAAACCGTATCACAGTAGTACAAATTAATATATTTTAATACCTCTTACCTATATTAGATGTCACATTAATCGGTCGTTCCGTGCTAGGTGTTCGGGGTAATCAAAATCCACGTATTTGCCGTCATCGTTTGATGTCGTTTGTTTAGTAGAGCAATGGCAGAGTAGACAAGAGGATATTAATAATTTTCAAGACGTTATTGTTGCCATCGCCAAGCAGTCAATTATTTATCATGCCCATAACCTAATCAACTCGTTTACAGGATACCGGTGATCCTATACTTGTAGACAGTTCCGACTTCCGAGGGATACCGTTCAAATGTTACAAAACAGATATGTACCGAAATTGCCTATACAACGCGCCGGCCAATCAGAAGCGTGTTTAACGATGGGCAAAGGGGGCATTTGCTCCCGGTGTCAATAGGTATTTTCGTATCCATCGGTGATCAAAAATGTTATACATTTAATGTTAAAAGATTTAAGTATTATATAAAATATATTTTTAATAATAATAAAACACCTATACATGGATAAGCTCAATTTGAATGATTACAATGCGTAAAATTAGTCTGACTCAAATACTCAATGGACGGGGATATTACTGTACAGACTAGGTACAGTTATTAATTTTTATAGTAAATATTAAATGCACTTATACATAATATATCATAATTGAAATATTCACAAATACTCTTAATTCGTATAACAATATACATTTTTTTCATAAAAAAAATAATATTATTTTTAATGAAATGTAGTTACCTACTATTTATTTAGGTTGAATTTTCACATAAATTTATTATGTTTTGAGCATTCAACTTCAGAGTTATATGAATACTCATGTAGTATGAGATGTACTGATGTACCTATTTTAAAAGTTAATAATTTTAAATATTTATTGTTATATTTTTAACCACTTTTTTTATATATAGGTCTAATTAAATATTCACCAAATAAGACAGTTAACTATTTATACATTTTAAACATTTTCAATTGAATTGCGATCACAAAAAATGATTGACCTATTGAAATACATTAAAAAAATGTATATGGGTGCAATAGAAATCGTTTATAATGACGTACAAGGTACAAGTAAAATAGGTCATAAAAACTGAAATTTAAAAATGTAATAATTGCAAAAAAAATAAACTTTAGGTATATAATTTATATTTTACTACAAAAATCATTCTAACTATATGTAGGTACCTATTGTTAAAAAGTGTATTCACTATGTATTAAAAATATCTGTTAGTTTTGTCTGTAACAAATATTGTATAATGTATTTTATATAGTATTTGATACTGGTTGTTTAATATTTTTCCTGATCTTGAAATGTATTGTTGCAATAAACATTCGTTAATAATAATTGGACCGTACATTGCGCGATTATCATATAGGTAGGCGGTACCTATGTTATATTTTGTCTTAATCCGCCAAAAATAAAAATAACAACCCATAAAAATTAGCATACAAAACGGATGAGTTTGCCGAGAAATTTAATTGTAGGTCATTTAACCCAGTTTGTCACCTAACCTGTGTCATTATAAACGTTTTCTACTGTATATATCCTAATTGTGTGACATTGGAGAAATAGACTAAAGTGTTATTATAAGAATGGGCAATTGTAGACTAAAATATAAATACCCCACCAGGCCCACCATACATTATATACCTATAGCGACACAAGGTTGATATAGAAAATTCTGGTTGCAGTACTGAATTGAACACATTTCATCATTATATTGTATACTAATACACCATCAATAACGAAAGATGAGATACTGAGACAAAGTACCAAACTACAATATTCTTCTTGGAATAGTCCCAGTTAGTAGGAACAACTATGAATATCTTGATTATTTTAAACCATAATATACCTAGTAGACTTAGTACACAAAATTAATTATAAGACCATCAATCGGTAACATATAATTTGAATAATTTGAATAGTTCATTATTCGAATGTAAATCCTACTTACCGTTTTTGTTTAGGATATGGAACCTCGCTTCAGATTTGAAAAATATTCGCAAGATATTGTATTATTATTTATTTGAATAACACGATTGTAGACGTACGTTTCCCCAGCCCCCCCACCTCGTGTTTTCGCAATTTTTTTTTGCAAAACATTTAGTACTGAATTTGTACGAATTTGTACGATAAGAAACACAATTTGTATGAATTAATTTATGCAGTTAATCCAAAAATTGAGTGGGGGGGTTGTAGAAACGTTTCACCAGCCCCCCACCACACTAAAAATACTTTTTTTCACAAAACAACTATGCAAATATTTAGTACGGAATTTGTACGAATTTGTACGACCGTCAAAAATATTTTTTGAAAATTCTTTCATCCCCAAAAACACATTTTACTCTTTTGCCGTTTCCCCAGCCCCCCCACCACACTAAAAATACTTTTTTGCACAAAACAACTATGCAAATATTTAGTACGGAATTTGTACGAATTTGTACGACCATCCAAAATATTTTTTGAAAATTCTTTCATCCCCAAAAACACATTTTACTCTTTTGCCGTTTCCCCAGCCCCCACAACAGACTAAAATTACGTTTTCCAAAAAAATGCAGTAAAATGCATGAAACTTTTACCATTGTGGTCATCTATAATGGTTCCATTTTTCGGGTATGGTGAAACAACGACCAGTTCAGCTGCTGTTGAATCAAGTTTCAAGAAACTCAAAAATATTACATTTAAACATATGACATTACCTGTGGACATCGAAGAATTTTTAGAGCACCATATATCGTCACTACAAGGAGCATCACTTATTCGATCGACAAGTTACAATAGCCAATCAACAGCTGGATCACCAACTCAAGAAATCCAAGAAAATAATCAAACAGAAGTTATTGAAAATGAAGATGCTATTATCGTAACTCCTCAAAATATATTACAACTTATTGACAGTTGTCCACTGTGTGAGACGAGTAATTTGCCAGTGGAAAATGGGGCTCATAAATGCGTGATATGTGATACACCAGTACACGCACTTCCTTCTTGTTCAAGTCATGAATTGGGAAAACAAGATAGGAGAATATGTAGAAAATGCTTCACAAAAACCACAAATACTAATTTGAAAGACGAAGACGTAGTTTCTGAAAGCTGGAACAGGAAAAGCAAAAGACAAAAAACAAATAAATCTTATTTAATGCCGAACCCTTTATTACGTCATTTACAATTAAATAAATCTAAAAATATAAAATCATTCCCAGTGCTAAAAAATGGATCCAGAGCAGATGAATTGAAAAGTTGTACTATATCGGAAATAGGAAATGTAGTACTTACCAACACGTGTGCATTCGACATACTAGTCTCATTATTTATGACAGCGTATTGTGATAGTGTAAATTATAAAAAACACATTGATACAATTATAGAAAACGACAATATTTTTTTTCATTTCATATCAGATATAATCAATAAAGGAATAACAGCTACAACATATTCAAATCGAGCAAAAATAATTATAAATTATCTCAACCCAGTACTAAAACCTTTGGAGTATAATACAACGTTAGTTGAATGTGACATTACAATAGCATCAGTCATTAAATGTATGCTGAAGGAAACCCCAACCCTATTTGAAATCGGTACTTGTTCAAACTTGGAATGCAAAAGGCCCACAAGACAACCCGTAACCTACATAGCATATCAAACATCTAATGAGAGCATACAAGATTTGCAAATGTTTATAAATGAACGAATGGCAACAGAGAGTAATGTATGTTGTTATAAAGATTGTAGTGGAATCAAAACTTTAACACCAACTCTTTCAAATGAACATATTGTTATAGAAATTCTATATTGGAACAGTAAGTGAAAAAAATCAACTTTGATTTTTTTTTTTTAATTTATACATTGTTTTGGTATGTTACAGATGATGAAACAACATGTAGCTCAGAAGTAAGTCACTTAATTGAAGTACAGTTATGTGATATTCCTCAAGTTTTAATATATAAAGATTTAACATATGAATTACGAGGAGTAGTAAATTATCGTAGAGGAAATAGTAAGCTAAGAACATCAGTAGGGCATTACAATGCTTACTGCAAATGAAGTGGAAAACAATGGGAATTAATAGATGACCTAAAAAAGAAAGCTGTATCATCAAAAGAGAATACGAAAGTAATTTGTGAATTCGTTATATACAGTAGTCAGTATTTAAATTGGTAAAGTGTTAATATAAGGTATATTATCATAAAAATGATGTATTTAAAGATAATAAAGGATGTTTTTTCACTTAACCTGACATATTTTTACATATTATTTTATGTTTTATAATATATAATTTCTAAGAATATTGTGATAAATAATAACTAAAACACGATCAACAGGAGCGTAAAAATGATTTATTACTCGAAAGTCATAAGTCACTAATCACCAACGGTGAGTGGACACCAACGGTGTGTAAGTCACATATATAACAAAACTAGTAACGTTTTAGATTCTACAATCTATAGTTAAGTAGTGATTTTGCGTAGCTTCCTACAAGTTTACGAATTTCACGCTGTATTTAAAATGTACAAAATACTCGTAATAATAATTATAAATTCATATAAATTCCGTACAAAATATTTGCATAGTTGTTTTGTGCAAAAAAGTATTTTTAGTGTGGTGGGGGGGCTGGGGAAACGGCAAAAGAGTAAAATGTGTTTTTGGGGATGAAAGAATTTTCAAAAAATATTTTTGACGGTCGTACAAATTCGTACAAATTCCGTACTAAATATTTGCATAGTTGTTTTGTGAAAAAAAGTATTTTTAGTGTGGTGGGGGGCTGGTGAAACGTTTCTACAACCCCCCCACTCAAATTTTGGATTAACTGCATAAATTAATTCATACAAATTGTGTTTCTTATCGTACAAATTCGTACAAATTCAGTACTAAATGTTTTGCAAAAAAAAATTGCGAAAACACGAGGTGGGGGGGCTGGGGAAACGTACGTCTTTGAACCATAATGTCTTTGGGTGAGGATATTCAAAAAAGCACTTTTAACCAAGCAATCTAAACTGAGCTTTTTTAAGCTTTACACTAGTTTTTCAAAACCGTTAATAATTATACTTATAAATATCACGTAGTTATACTTAATCTTATATTTAAATAAATAATTATGTTGATAATAATATATTATTCTTTTTACAGTTACCTATTATTAAAAATATAAGATTTCAAATTTTAAATATAATGATCATAATTCAGAAAATAGTCCTAAATACTTATCAGTTATCAAGTCAATTTATTTTGTAAATATTTTCTATATTTTGGCTTTATAATAATGTATTTGAAGATTACGCTTTATTTTTATGTAAAAATCTACAAAAATTAAATTTTAGATTCTGAGAGTAGATATTTTAAATATCACGTATTAGAATTTCAATGATGTTAGGCTTTTTTGCTTATTTATTTATCTCTCATCACCTTTAGAACAATAAAATTAAAGTATTAACAGTTAAAACTGCATAACATTTCTAGTGTTTACATCTATAAAAAGCTTGAAGGTTCAATTCAATAATCCTCATACATTTTTATTTATGTGTATTTAAAAAAAGTTTATCATAAAGTGCATACATTTTTATGAGTGATAATAATTGAAGTTTAAATTTCAACATTGGATATAAAAATGAAAAACATAAAATAAATTTATGAACTTGAAACATTATCTTTTACTTAAATTAAAATTTTCAAAATATTTAGATTTATTTTTAAGAACTGCAATGTTTGATTACATTTGAAGTTTTTGAATAATTTTTAGTTTTTATAGTGTTGCTATTTTTAGAGGGTCAAAAAACGTAAAAATATAATACATGATCATATAGGACTATATAGCTTTCTCATAAATAGCAGTTAAAAATATATAAAATTCACTGTCACGGTTTTTTTTTTATATAGACGTTTGAAGTTCAAATTTCGCCATTTAAACAAAGAAAAAAAACAATTTTAATTATTTTGTTGTATAATTAATAAAATACTATTCGTAGAGACTTGAAAATGTTTACAACTTCGTACAATTATTATATTTACCTACTAGGTGGTACATACAATTCGATTTTTTTTAAATATTTAGATTTTTATTTTAAGCAGTTTATACCACGCGACAGCCGTTTTACGGAACGTCACGATTGGAATTTACATACAAATTATAATAAACTTTCATTTTCATTACTATGAACTTTATACTTAATACATTAATAACAGCTAGTAACATTATAATAATTATTATATAATATATATGCAATTTTTTTTTTGTCACTAATTAGTTCTACCTTCTGCCATAATATATATTACTAATAAATAATAATAATATAAATATATCGTAAAGTATAGTAAAATATCTTTAGAAATATAGGCTAACAGACAGTCTCCGATCAGAATCGATATTCTTATATAGTATGCAATTATATTAATGATAAGTCATCAGTGAATTCAAATTTAACGCGTCCATTTACAGTGACCTACTCAATGAAGAGTTATACTCAACACCAGCTATACAGCAGAGGAAGTTACCCATTTTTTTTTTTTTTAATATTTTTTTTTATGATTTTGATTCAAATACTGCAATACCAATTAAGAAAAGGTAAGCAATTTCGTTTTTAAGATAAATAAATAAATAAATATTTGAATATTAAAATATTAATATAATCATATAAGTATTACCTATAATGTTTATGGCTAATGCCTTATTGAATCAATTAATAAACATTAATTAAATCATCAAATTACTTTTAAATAACCAGCGAACCAAATTTTTATAAAAATATATTATGGATTATGTACGATAAAAAACATCTTAAAATGTATTGCCATAATTACAATGAACTACAACTTTCTAAAAGTTTAAAAATAATTTAAATATAGGTACGTAGAGTTTTTACTTTTTTGCTACTTAGAATTTTTGCCAATAAAATCAAATATAACGTTATCTAACTAGGTACAATGTGATTGCATGACTTCAAAACTTTCAACGCAAATTATTATTAATTTGAACAGTAAAAACTTTGGATCTATAAAGAAAATAATCATGAGACATTTGTTTTTATTATTAAACTTGGAACCAGTACAAAAAAAAAGTAATAGCTAAAATATTGTTTATTAACCTCAGTTATTATCATAATAAAATAATAATAAATACGAATTTAAATAAATTGCGAACTTAACAAAAAAAAAACTAAACATAAATTATGGAGATATCGTGTCAACTGCACTATGATTATTGATCGAATAATAGATACCTAACTATTTCCGTAGTACAGCTAAAAGCACGATGTAAAGAAGATATCTTCTCTACATCGTGGCTAAAAGTTACAAGCAGGGTCACTTGGAAGGGGGAAGTGTAGGGGTCGCCACCCCACCAAACGTGCGATATGTATATGTCAGTTGGCACATTAGTACATAGAATATTTAAGTTGGCACTCGGCAAAAATTATTTTTCATATTATTTTTTTTACGTGTAGCAAATTGGGAAAAGGTAAATATTGAAAATTCCCTGTTCTTTTCAAAGCGAAAAACAAAAACAGAAGAGGTGGGCAAATGAGTATCGATCTACTGTACAACAGGTACCGAGTGAGTCACTATAGTTGATGTGTTACTGTATTAAATTTAAACTAATATTTAATTATTATAATAGTGTAGGTATATTTGTACCATAATATTATGCCTAGTATAATTATTGTTATTAAATGTTGAGTCAATACCACATTGCCGTGGAACAGCTTGAATAGGTTCATGGCTCATGCAGGGGCGTATTTATGGTGGGGTGGCTGTTGGGGCTTCAGTCCCTCTCCTCCCCCCCCCCCCCCGAAGTCCAAGAAATAATTATTAAACCTGCTAATATTAAGACCTATCAGATGTAAATCGTAGAAGCCCGGTACATAGTGATTTTGACGTTCGGTACTGCTGCATTACCGTCATTTCGATTTGTTTTACCTGGAATCGATTTCCTGATATCCACGTGTCTGTCACGTCTCAATCACCGCACAATAATTCATACAAGTCACACACAAGTCTGATTCTGAGAAAAGTATATATCTCAAGTATTTTTTCGGATTGCCATTTTTAAACGCAAATGACGTAGTCCAATGTTTCGCCGAAGATTTTATGGCAATAAAACCATGTGAATATGTGATGACGAAAAAATGTTTAGTTTTACAGATTACATTTTATAGTTATGTAGACAATGATGTTAAACAGTTTTCCCCCCAAAGTTTGGAGTGATTTTTCAGCAACCACAAATCGGACCACAAACAGTTGTGAAAGTTTTCATGCAAAATTAAATGCCCTTTTTCACTCAGGACGTCCAAATATTTTCATTCTTGTGGACACTCTTCTGGAAATACAGTCCGATACATATACAAAATTAAGTAACAAAGAAAAGAGACCATGTAAAAACACATTAGAAAAAGAAAAAGTTTACCGGAGAGGACAAGCAAATACATAAAATATGCAAATTTGCAGATTCGACTTTTTAAAATCTGTATCATTTAAATTTTTACTGACAACTATTTAATTATTAACATTATTATATTACACATAATTATTATTATTTTTAATTAACTCTTTATACTTATTATTATTATTATATGATTAAAAAAAGTATACAATCACACACATTTTTTGGGAGACTACTCATCTAACCTCCACGTGGTGTCGTCTGGGTAACCCTAATTGGCTGAAAGGACTCAATTCGAACAACCTAATAAACATGATTAGATATTAAAAAAAATGGAATGAACAAATTAATATTTTATTTTCGGGACTCAATTTACCTTGTATCATTTTTTTTTCTGAGGCTCGACTTACCTATAACCTTTTGTTTACTGGGACCCGATTTACCGAGATAAGGTAATCTGGGACTCAATTTACCAAAAAAATAATTATTATTAGTATTAATGCAATAAACCTGTGTATTTTGGTACAGAATGTATTGAGATCGAACAACGGTTTCGGTGCACCGATTAGTTGATTCTGTAGAGTTAAGTTATACACTTACGTAAGCACCACGCGGGGACTGCAAGTAGATTTTCTATTTGCCTACCTGAGAATACATTTACAGCTCGTATAGGTATAATCTCAAAAACATAGCAATAGCAACACCGTGTCATCTAGTTATATTATATGCATTCTTTTAAATTTTCATTTGTTTACATATTTATCTCCCTTATATCACATTTTGACGGGTTGGTATTGTAATTGTGTATATCAGAGGTTCTAAACCTTATTATATCCACGTACAAAATGTCCTACAAAATTACACTTATCCAACATTTACTAATGACAATATTATGTTCGATCAATATTAAGATAATAATTTGGTAAATAAGATAAAGCTCTTTTCATCTCATCACATTTCAAAACTTTAAATAATATTATAAAATATATATTATACATTATTAACAAAAATATCAATCCTAAGTTTTTACATTTTCTTATCTGAACTACGAGGGAAAAAGATTATCGAAGAAAGTGGTTTCTTAAATATTATCATTAGTTGTATAATATAATATTAACCTACCAATACAATACAACTGAAATGTATGGTAACATGGACCAATCTGTATAAATATTATAATCTTCTGGCTTCTGCACTTTTATAAATATTTTAATATATAATGGGACAACAAATAGAAATGTATTAAATAATATGGTTTACTAATATAATATACTAATTATTCAACTAAAGATATTCATATAATATGTATCATATATATTTTTTATATAAATATAGCTATACTATACTTGTAAATAAAATCATGATTTTAACAAATTCATAGTGCAACAATCATATAGAAAACAAATGCTGTCAAAAAATGTATTTACTTATTATATTATACTATATTCAACTTAATTTTAAACTGAAACTAATACATTTTTGTTATAAGGTACATTGTATTATTAATATATATTCTTAGTAGGTAAATGACCAAATTTTATTTCAAGGAATTATGAACACCTACTTTAGTTAAGTATCTTTATGTATTTGTATCATCAAAAACAATTCAATTTAATTTTTTTTTGTTATATCTCTGATTAATAGGGTTATCCGGTGATTTCATCCATTCTTTGTTCATTAGTTGTTTTACTTGAGACAGACGCATACTTGGATTTTCAAGACGTAATCTTGGTAAATTCTCTGCTTCAAAAGCAGTATATGCTGCTTTTAGCCTTTTTTCAGGATGTTTATCCAACAACTTTTGAGCAGGGCTGTAACAATATTATAATGCATAAAAATGTAAAATAAAAACAATAACTATTATACTACAGTTGAAATCAGTTACAATGTATATTAAAAAAACTAATGAGCATACTGTCAATTACAAACGATGGTGTAAATTAAATTGGTGCCAATTGAATTACATTTTAGAGTACTTGTTTATTATTTTCCTGCTATTGCTATATATTACAACATATATTATTGTTATTAATAGGAAGAGTATTTCAATGCAAAATGCAATTTTTCTGAATGTCCTAACTCCTAAATAAATGCTTCCCAAGCATAAAATTAATTTCATATATCAGATAATTAAAAAATTAAACTTTCTTTTTGCATTTTTTGACATTCTAAGTGTATTTTTAGGGTTTTAAGGCATTTTTACTTATTTTTATATACTTCAGTATTAATAAAAATGTTAATAACATTTATTTTGATTTCTTCCTAAAATAAATAAATTCATATTTATATTTTTTAAATGTATTAAGTGGCTTACACACTAAGCATTTTTTTTTTATACATAAATCCATTAAATTGAGGTTTTTTTAAGTTATATTTTTCAATGTTAAAAATAATTTTTAGTGTATTAATTTTTTTTTAAGGCATTTTCTTGAATTTTGCTTACTTGTTTTAAACATATGAATTATAACTATATGTCAATACCGAAGTACTGTTTAGAACGTTTTTAAGAAGATTGTGGTATAAATAATGTAAGATTATTTTAAATACTTTAATAATGTTATTGTGTACCTACAGAAAAATATATTTTAAATAATAGTGGCCAATTTTAGACCATCAATATGAGGGTTTAAAAATGATAACTATTCCAGATCATACAATATTTTAAAAAGACTAAAACCAATAAAATGTAAATAGGCCTCTTAAAGAAAATATAAATTAGGTTTATAAGGTGTACATTATAAGTTGTAAAAAAAAGATAATATAAATATTTGTATAACTTAGATATAAACAGGACAGGACCGAGAGACAATATCTACTATTATATACAACATGTATAGTGAAGAAGTGATTAGCCATCAACTAACATACACAAACAAACCAACAATTTATAAATTATTTTTATTAAATTAAAATAAGTAAATAAAAAGTGGGAAAATTTAGCATTTTTGAAAAGAAATCACATATAATTCCAAATAACGCCGTACTTACAACAGTTTTATTTTTATTTTATTATTTTACAGACTAGTACCTAGAATACCTTAAGCATTTTGATTTCCTAAATTATACCTCTTTATGAGTACATGCCTCATCTAAGCTCATTCATTATTGTAAATTGCCAATGAACAATAATTACAATCACGAAAACCCTGCATGTTTAGCATCAATCAAAAATTATGGATGATAAACAACATTCTAGGGATTATTTTGTAAAATATGCTAATTTTTTTAAATTTTTTTAATTTAATAAATACAGTTACGGTAAAAAATTGAAAAAAGTTGAATGGCCTATAACTAGAAAATAAAAATGTTAAACCTACCCTTAAAAGGGATTTTTTTCATAACTTAAGGTATACTATAATATGATACCGGCTGGTCACTTCTTCAAGGGACACATTGTATATATTTATAACAATCATTATTAGGTATGTTCTCTATAAATAAACTATATAATATTTACTTTAGCATATTAAGAGCCTCATCAACTGTTCGTGCTTCTTCATCATGCATAGTCAAACGATTCAAATTTTCCTCAATTGGACTTTCTTCTTCTACTTCCAATGGCAGTTGAGACTTAAGATTTGATGGAGTATCAAGTTCTTTCTAAAATGTTTGAACTATACAGCAAATGTACATAATATTTATTGGTGGTTTTAAATATATATTACCATAAGTTGATGCCTAGTGATTTTTTGGTTGATTTGTGTAGTCTTAATTTCACTGAGTTCAGTTTCCAATAATAATTGAGCTTCTCGTTTCTTTTCTATATGATCAATTTTTTTCTTCTCTTTTTCCTCCTAATATTTTATATATAAATTAATTATAATCTTAGTGAAAAGGTATATTAAAAGCATAATAATACAACTTGCCTTTCTTTTTTGTTTTTTGGCAGAGTTCTTGTCATCATCTTTCCAAAATTCATCTTCAATCGCCTTTTTTTTTTGAGCATCCGCTTCTTGCTTAATAGCATCTCGTCGAGCTTTGGCTTCAGAAGCTTTCGAATTCATACCAACAAACTTCTTAGGCATTTTGAATTATACCTACTATTAATCAGAAAAATATAGCTAAATTCAAAATAAACTAATTTTGTAATATAATGTATAAGAATATGTGTTGGTATTGAAATAACTTACATTTTCGCGATTAAAGTACAAACTATGAGTTCCTTAAACTCAGTTTATTTACTAATTAATTAGTAATAAATATATATAACAATATGGTAGGTAATCGAATAGTTCAATAATTGTATCCTTTTGTTGGTATTGAGAATCTTATAAAATGTACAGTATAATATAATATTATTATAAATATTAAATACCTAATACTATTAGGTATACCTTAAATTATAAGACAAAAATCTCCTCTCATCTATCTGCTAAATATAAAACCTGATTTTAAACATTAGTAATACATAGGTAAAGCCACAATATTATTAAACCAATAACACTTATTTGTGAATTTGTGATTAGTGATTACTGATTACCGAACACGATTATAAAGAACAGGTTATGCGTCGGAAGGAATATTTTCGGTCAGATTTTGTTACGGCGGTGTAGTTCTTAAAACCGCCGAGCGCTGCAAGTCAACCGTGTTACATATTAACATTTTCCTATACAAACCATGTTAAAACTAATTTTTTAATTAATTAATTGACAAACCTTTTGTTTTAATATTAGCATTTTATTCGTAGGCAATTTATAGACCTGCATTTTGGGTGTAGCCTACTGTATTTTTAGACCTCTCTTTTTTTATTTCGGCCCTACTAACAATGTATACAAACTTTGATAATATTAAATTATTTTTCATCAACCTAATTGAATTATTATTATTAATTATAATATAATTTTTTAAGAGATGTGCAATGGTGTTTTAAAAATATTTTGATAAATTTTAAATTATTTAATATTTTTGTTTATTTTTTTTTTTAGTGGTTTTACAATGTTTGAAAAATGCCTATTGCCTAGTAATTTAATAAAATGTTCTTCATAATTTTGAAATGGAAAAATATACCTAAATTTACTATAATAGGGACCAGTTCTAAAGACTTAATTGTGGGGAGGGGGTGCTAGATCATAATTTTCACAAATAAATAATGATTATTCGGTGACGACAAAAACTATATCTCAATAATCAGTTATTATGTGGTCACTTACATTAGGAACCAGGAGTTAGAAATTAGTGTATGTATTATGTATATCATTGTGTTTTTTAGTATTTAAAAGTATAACGTTATTCTGTGTAGTACAAAGTAAATAGGTACATTTATATATATTATATTTACATATACCAATTCGAGCCCTAATGTAGTGCCAACACTAGAGTTTATTGGATTAAATTAGTTTAATCAAATTAACTCTACATATCAGATGGTAATTTCCTTTTTTTCACTGGGTTTGACAAATATTTTGGACCCGGAAATATACTTGGAACAGCATCATGAACAAGCTTTGCTCGTTTTAAATTTATCTATAAAAACGTTTAAGACATTTTTATATAAAAAAAGATTCATTGAACAAAGGATAAGTTACAGTACCTAGGGAATACCGTGACTTTTGAAGCACCAGAACCAGATTCCCAAGTTCTAACAATTTGATCAGGTGAAAATGTTTTTCACAAATCACTGTCTTTGAGTTGACAACAAGATTAGCACGAGGAATAGATTTTTCCCATTTTTCCCTCAAAATTTCATTTTTAGGAAATTGAAACAGTGAAACTTTTTCTGGGTTTGATTTATATCCTGACGTACAAGGTACAAAACACAACACAGCAAGAAGATGGCATGTTTCGATAATTCGGAAATAAATAATATAATAAAATAATAATATAATGACGTATGTCAGACGTATGACCCCACTATGACAATAATATTAAATATTAATAATATATTATACGATTTGTCTTCACAAATCAGTATTCAGTAATCACAATAGATGATATATATTTATGACGACAATGAACAATTCGTTTAGAGCCCGGTTAACTAGCAGCGCCTACCTAGTGGTAAATAGCCGAACTATATCACCGTAACAATTTCTGACCGCGGTTGTGCCATACAAACCTTATACCGACGGATAACCTGTTCTTTATAATCGTGTTACCGAACACCACGATTAATGATATCTTTAATCGTGCTGAACACTGTTTGATTGTCTGAACCTCTGATCATTATTTGGTACAGTAATAATATCATAGAATATTGGAGTGGTAATTGGTAATAAATACTAATATTTCAATAATTTAATCGTTTTTAAGTTTAGGGTATAGTGGTGGATTTTAATTGTAAATTGTAATCCACCATGCGTGGATATTGCGTGACTCATAGACTTATAATATATAGACCGCGCATTACGCTCTTTTTGTGTGTAACACTTTAAGCCAACATCTGTGCGAGAGAGAACACTGAACTGTATATTGTAAAGTGAGAGAGACAGACTCTGACATTACAATTTCAAGGAGTTTATAGACAATTTGTACATTACTCCTTGAGATTATAAATATTTAAAATATAAAATAATGATAACAAAATTGATAATATTTAATAAACTTCATTACTACCAAGGAGTATTATAAAATTGTTTATAATCTCCTAGAAAAAGTAATGTCAGAGTCTGTCTCTTTCGCACATATGTTGGCTTAAATATATTTCACTAATGGGCGGTCTATATATTATAAGTCTATGGCGTGACTACTTTGAAACCCCCTGACATGATAACGCAATACCTAAGGTGGATTCCATGAACTAGTAGTTCATGGTGGATTCAATAACCAGACAGTAAATAAAAACGGTTTATATCACTTTCATGGATGAAATTATCATATCAGTTTGTCACGTGCCTAAGGGCCGATTTCACCAACACAGTTAGGGCCGATTTCACTAACACAGTTAGGGCCGGTTTCACCATGTACGAGTTAAAGTGCGAATTAGTTAATCCTGAGCACGGCCATATAGATATATTATGTACGGCTATATGGCCGTGATCTAAGGTGTCAATACACCATTTGATACCATTTGATCAGATAAATGATAACTGATAATACAATCACAGAACAATGATATATGATATTGTTATTTTTTACATACGTTAAAGTTAATACTTAATAGGTACGTGTTGCTGACCAATGAAAACTAAAGAGTGAACACTAAACATTGGACCATTGCACATTTGCCTCATTAACTGTATTTTGTACCATTCCGCTTTCGGCACTCGTCCACTTTGTTATCAAGTCCGTAACGTTTCCTATTTATATAATTGATAGATAGGTCGTAGAAAATAGGTATTCCATTTCCTGGTCTTGCCGTTTTTGTGTGGCCTAAAACGTCGAAAACTCAATTTACTTTACAGTAACGTAAATTATTTTAAAATGATTTTGAATAACATCTTAAGATACTCAAAGAATGTTGGCTCTAAGGTAATCAATTAAAAATTCGTTGTCAACTTAAACTAATTTTTTACTGGCAATTTTAAGGTCAATGGACATAGGTTACAAAGCACATTAATAATTGCCGAACATGACAATGAGAAACTTGCAGCCGTAACACGTAATGCCTTAACAGCTGCAAAGAAACTTGGTGGAGAAGTATCTGTACTTGTAGCTGGTACCAAAATCGGATCGGTATGCTTAAATATTATGTTTTCCATTTGAATAATTTTTATATTTCCTATTTTTTTTGGTTAAAACAAAAATAAATAAATAACCTACTGGCTATTTGCATTGCATCTTAATAAAATTATATAGGTAGATTTTTTATATTTCAATAAAATAATGTAGCAATCAGTAATTAGTAATTACTTATGTCAAGGTTAAAACCTATATATTGTTATTTTGTTATGTAGGGACCTATTTCATAAATAAGTATTTGTTTATAAGTTTAAATATTAATTAATTGTGGATTCTTAACACAATTGTTCTGAATTATATTTAAAAAATATTAGGTTATTTGAATAAGAAGATATTGTTGGGGACAAAGACTATTTCAGTAACTTTTAGTTCATAAATCAGATTTATTAAATCTATTTGTTTAAAATTATTCATATTGTACAATTTAGGTACCTAGGTATAGTTTGTATTTATAGATTTCACACATTTAATACCCATTATATTTTTATCATAGATTTGTGATACTTTTATTCATGAAGGCTAGAATAAAGCTTCTACGGCCGCCCGCATGAAAAAATGTACTAAAATAAGTTGCCCAATTAAACAGGCACAGGCTGTTCTGCATACGCTAGGGTTGCTACTTTAACCCAAATGAATCTATGAATGTTTTTAAATGTATTTACTATTTAGTATCAACTATTGACTTATTAAGTGTCAAATAAGAATGGTTGACATCAACCACTTAATATTTTGATAACAACCAACTTCAAAATACATTTTCAATTTCAACATAAAATACCAAATCTTTATACAATATTGTTGTTAAACATAAAAATAAATAAATACTACGCCAAAAAAGGAAAATACAAAAAAATTAATAATTTATAATGTACCTAATAAAAAAAAAAAATATAATAATTGATGTATGAAATATTGTTATTTAATATTTATAAATCTACTACTTCTCAATGATTATCTTATCAATACATTTTTTGATAATGAAATATTTAATATTTATTATTTACATCAACAGGTCGTAGAAGAAGTTACCAAAGTATCTGGTGTGACCAAAGTACTTAAAGCGGAGGGTGAAGAATTCAAAGGATTTCTGCCAGAAGTTCTTGCTCCATTGGTATTGGCTACACAAAAAAGAATTAATGCTACCCATGTTTTAGCTGGCTCCAGTGCTCAGAGTAAATCACTTTTACCTAGAGTGGCTGCATTATTAGATGTATCTCCAGTTACTGATGTTATTGACATCAAATCTCCTGATACATTCGTACGAACCATTTATGCAGGTACAAATTATATTTCATATAATTTTTTGTTCGTCTAACTTTTTTAGTACTAAAATATAAATAATTTATTAGTAACATATTTTTCAATTAATACATTTAATGATTTTTAAGGAAACGCTATATTGACCTTGAAGTCACTAGATGCAGTCAAAGTACTCACTGTACGAAGTACTAGTTTTGAAGCTGCTGCTGATGGGGGTTCTGGTTCTATTGAAGATGCAGTACCTGCAGGTAGTTATGAAAAAGGATCGGGTTCAGAATGGATTAGTCAAGAACTGACCAAAAATGATCGACCTGATTTGGCTTCTGCGAAAATAGTTGTGTCTGGAGGTATTATAAATATAATTCATAAGATATATTATTATTTAAGTATTTTATTTTATTTTTTCTATGTCTATTTAGGACGAGGTGTCAAGTCTGCTGAAAATTTTAAAATGATCTATGATCTTGCTGACAAAATGGGGGCAGGTGTTGGAGCTTCACGAGCAGCCGTAGATGCCGGTTTTGTTCCAAATGACATGCAAATTGGACAAACGGGAAAAATTGTTGCTCCGGTTAGTAACAATACTCTTAAAAGAAGTGAAAGTAAAAACTAAGGTCAAACAATAAATTTTATTACAGGAATTATATTTGGCTATTGGCATTTCTGGTGCCATTCAACATTTAGCTGGCATGAAAGACTCTAAAACTATTGCTGCCATAAACAAAGATCCTGATGCACCAATTTTCCAAGTAGCTGATTTTGGACTAGTTGCTGATTTGTTCAAGGCTGTTCCCGAAATGATTGAAAAAATAAAATAATAGGGATTTGGTTTAATATTTTTATTTGTTATTATTTTAATGTGTTTGTTACAATATCAGTTAAATATGTTTGATTCACAATTAACTATTTTTTTTTATGGTTACATGCAACATAATATTGGTGGTTCCACATTTTCGTTGAATTTATATTATACATTATATAACCATTATCATTGCTTATAAATAAATACATTTATTTTTTTAGTATACATATTTATAAAAATTAAAATAAATAAAAAATTGTTACTTATTTAATAGTTAATAATTACTAACTAATCTGTAATCGTTGTTTGTTTAATCTAATTATTTGCACAATTTCATGAAGTTATTGAAGAATTGAGGAAAAATTTCAAAACAAATATTGTGCTACATTTATTTTATATTGCTGCAGATTACATATTTTGTATACTTGTCCCAGTGCAGAAAAAAGTTATTAAAATGTTGAACAGGTGACATTGTGACAATATTTTATTCTAGAATAAAACTACATATTTTTCATAGTTAAGTCTTAATATAGTGAGTGTCGAGTGAGCAATATAACTTCAGTACTTTTTTTAATATCTTCTCAAATTAGAATATAACTATTGTATATTTCCATTTTCAAACTTCATATTTTATTAAATAACTATAGTAATTACTAATTACTAACTATATAAACTTCAGAATGTCTCATATAGACTGCAGTAAGATACGGTTTTCGGGTCTTTTCAACACTAGTTAAGGGCGTCATTGCAGGGTGTACATTTGAACTAACTTTTTTAAAAAGCCTTCTTTCGCCTGCCAACAATAAATATAAGCCCTGATGCCTGATATACCGAAGTGTCTTATACTATATATATATTATATTTTTTCAGTAATGAAAAAAAAATTTTTATACCTACTAGTGTTTAATTTCCAAGGATGTTTGATGTGGTTTTTTGGTCCAACAATATTATAATTGATAAAATTATAACACAAACATTATGAAGAAGGGTACCCATAAAATACATTTCTGGTTTTATTAAGCTAGTTATATTAATATTATATATTTTGAGTATGCAGGGAGAAAAATTGTGTATATAGGTTAAGATCGGTTAGGTATCTTATTATAAAGGCGTTTTATACCAAATACCAATACATTTATTTACCAAGTGTAAAATGTAAATATCACTGTACACTGGTATCCACAATATAAAATAAATACATTAAAAGTGCCTACACATAGTTCGTCAAATATAGTAACAATATTGTGATATTTTTATACCAATATAAGTATAACTTATAAGTGACATATTAAATAAATTATACAAATATTCTAAAGCTTATAAGTTATAAGTTATATTACTATAACTATATTTATATTACTAATTACTAATTAAATTTTATTTATCTTATTAAATATCAAATGTAGTTGCAGAGTTTCAATCTAATGTTCTAATAGTTGGTCACACTGATAATAGATAACACTCGTGATACTAGTTCGAGTTGATACGCTATAATAGCAGACGCAGTGCCGAAGAATTTTAAATTTCCTTAGTCATTGCTCGTTGTTGATTATCGTGAGAATTCATTGAAAGTCGAATATTTTAGTTGATCTTTGTTCGTTGATTTTTCTTTGAGCTCTAAAAATCTCCGAAAATAACTCAAAACCATGTCTGGAGGCTACGACAGAGCGATCACGGTATTCTCACCGGACGGTCATCTCTTGCAAGTGGAGTACGCGCAAGAAGCTGTACGTAAAGGATGCACAGCCATCGGTGTGCTGGGCAAGGACTGCGTCGTACTCGGTGTTGAAAAGAAGTCCATAGCCATGCTCCAGGAAGAACGTACCGTGCGCAAGATTTGCCCTCTGGATTCACACATAGTAATGGCATTCGCTGGACTGACGGCCGACGCGCGTGTAATCATCAACCGGGCACAGATGGAATGTCAGTCGCAGTACCTTACTCTCGGTGAAACTGTAACGACCGAATATATCACACGATTCGTGGCCTCCATCAAGCAGAAATACACACAGAGCAACGGTCGCCGTCCATTTGGCATATCGTGTCTGATCGCTGGTTTTAACAATAACGGCACACCACATTTGTTCCAGACCGAACCATCTGGCATCTACTATGAATGGAAAGCAAATGCCACTGGAAGAAATTCAAAGTTGGTCAAAGAATTCTTACAGGTAATATTATAAGCAATCATGTGTTTAGGAATGATTAATTATGAAACATTCCTACTACTGATTTATGATTTTACTATATTGGATGACTTGAGTTTGAAATTTAATTGATATACATTTATTTGTTTTAAAATATTACATATTTATATATTTCCTTTGTTATAGGATAACTATAATGATGAAGCTGTAAGTACGGAACAAGGAACTATCAAATTGGCAGTCAGAGCGTTACTGGAAGTAGTTCAATCTGGTCAAAAAAACATTGAATTGGTAGTGTTAAAAAATAATGAAAAAATGAAGATGTTAGACCCAGCATCTCTCGAAGAAATGGTAAATGTTATAGAAGCAGAAAAAGAAGCTCTGGAGAAAGAAAAAAACAAACAAAAAGATAAACAATAACATTTTTTAAATATTTATGTCCAGGGAATATGAATAAAATCTAATTTGAATATAATTAATGATATATATATTTTTTTTTATGTACCTATATTAATTATATTAATAATTTAATAAAGTAAAAGGCTATGTACATTAGTTATTTTTTTTTAATAGAACAATAGGTACATAGTTGTGTTTATATTTTGATTTTACCTTTACATAGTACTGTGGTTTTATTAGCATCTGTACTTTGTAAAGGATTGTCTTCAGTCTTATATTTTAATTTTGTTATTTTATAAATCTGGAATGTACTTATTCTATATCCACCTTTGCCCATACAAGCCGGTATTTTTGTTGTATGCGGTGTATCTCACATTAATATACGTACAATTATACAATCCACCACATGTTTTTATATTTAATTAAAATATCAAAAAATACTTAATTAATGTAGAAATGGTATATTTTATTTAATAATATTAAAATATATATATATTTAAATGTTATCTATAGTAAACATATCATTAAATAATACACTAACGTATTAAGGGGATTGGATACCGTAATTTTCCGTCTTTGTCTAACACACGCTGGACATAAAATTTTCTACTAATTTTACTTCAATCTGTCTAGTTGTTGTATTGATGCAATAAAAATTCTGAAAATTTATTTGAATTCAGCATGAAGAATACCTGAGATCGGTCGAGCCACTTTTTCAGTTTTATTTAATGATATTTTTTAAACACTACTACAAGATTTTATATTTTTCAAAAAATTTAAATCAAATTTGTGGAATTTTGAGGGAAACAATAAAAAATGTAATCCGACTGATCTCAAGTAGTCTACGCAGAATTCAAATAAATTTTCAGAATTTTTATTGCATCAATACAACAATTGGACTGATTAAAGTAAAATTAGTAGAAAATCCTATGTCGAGCTTGTGTTAGACAAAGACAGAAATCCACGGTATCCAATCCCTTTAATTTAAAAACAATATTTTTTAAATTTTTTACGATAATACAATATGATATGGTGTCTTTAAGAAAACATTCAAATGAGTCGTATTTATCATTTTTCTAATATCGTTCTGCTAAATATGAGGATCAATTTTAATAAGTCAATTTTCCTTTAAAATGTATTTAATAGTATTTTCCACTAACTGAATTATTAAGATGAAATGTTTGGCCAACAGTTAATATAATTAACATTGATTAGAATAAAGTTTAATAGTCCACTCGGTAGATAACAAGTGTACGGTAGACTCATATGACAAGAATACCTACAAGCCAAACAAAACTATTGGGAATTTAATTTATGAAGTTTCCATTATTTAATATTGCTGTATATTCTTGAAGCAGCAATAAACTAAACTTACTATTTTTTTCTTATGACTCGTCAATTTGAACGCATTGTCTGGTCTACCCATTGGTAAATTAGTGTAATAGCATTTATTATTAATGCTAGTATTTATAATCAATTGTAATAGGTTTCAACTTATATAAATAAATTGTTTATACTGAGTAAAAAAATTTAAACATTTAGTAATAGTACAAGATCCCACATTAGTTATTCTTGTATCAATCAAATCAATCAAATAATATAAAAATAACAATTTATTTTTTAGTTAAAAATTCATTAAGTGTTCAAAACAGGTTTGAAAATATAATACAAGATTCCTCATAAGTTTATCTTAATGGAATTAATAAAAAGTTTGGCATAAAGCAACAATGAATGTTTTATGGGCGTTTGAGGATTACATTTTGATGACATGGGATAACCAAACATATAATAACAATTATTACTAAACAATAATTGTTAGGGGACAGAGTGGCCAAGCGGTCTAAGGCGCCGGTTCGATTCTTTGGTTAAGGGCAAGTCACGGTGTCCGGAGAACAAGTACCGCCCTCCCCTACCCGGGCATGGCAGATACCTACGGGTGCCCAATCAAAAATTCTGCCAAACACAAACACTCAACTGAAAAAACCCACCACCACAATATAGCCCTACTAACAGTTAATGGCCATAGATGCCGGGCTTGAGGATCAATAAAAAAAAAAAATAAATAATTGTTCTTGTTTTTATTCATAAAATATTAACTTGAAACATTACATATATATATTAAATCACTAAAAACATTATGTTTTCTGTAAGCAATGATATTTTCAAAATATTTAGATGTATTTTAAGTGATTTATACCACAAATGTATCCGTACTATTCTAAGGTATTTTTTTTAATAAGTTAATGGCTAGTTTGTTGTTTTTAAATTTTTTGGTTCATAATGTATATGTCAAAGAACTCCAAACTTTCACATCTACATAATTTTAAAGGTAATGTCGTTTATTTTCGAATTTTAAAAAATGTTTGACCAATAAAGTAGGGCTTAATGTCAATGAATACATTATACAACATATAGGTAGCCAGGCAAATCGGAATCAGGTTCAAGGAGAATACATATACTACGTTTATATGATGGCGTTAAAACGGTTTAAGACTAAACCGTTTTGAAAGTTAAAACGCTCGTGCTATGTAGTTTAAAAATTTAAAACCGTTTTATTTGCTGAAATGTTTATATGTACATCTGATAAACCGGTTTAAGCAAATAAAACGGTTTTAAATTCTTAAACTACATAGCACGAGCGTTTTAACTTTCAAAACAGTTTAGTCTTAAACCGTTTTAACGCCATCATATAAACGTAGTAATTGATGCGAAAGGACACAGGTTTAAGAGTTGATTAATTTAAATATTTGATGGTGTCCATCATCAATGATAACTAAAGTAAATAACATGAAAACAGAAACATCAATGAGATTTAAATTAGCATATAATTACATATACATTTTTTTAGGTCCTAATAGACATCCTTGATTTATAGACCATTCCTAAGAACTAAAATTAGAATATAATTAATTATTGATCTTAATATGGGCAATCACCTAGTATGCAACTGAAAGAACAGACTGGCCCAGTGGTCTACTGTCCTAGAGGACAGTGGATCGCTGTCCTTGGTTCGCCGGTGCCTCGTAAGTGGTATGATTAGGACATCGGTACATAAATATAGTAGGTAATCTGATGTAAACATAATAGGATTATATATTTATATATGACAGAGGTGACATCAAACTTTAAAAGTTAAATGGTTCCAGTTTCTGCAACAAATAAATCATAAATAACTCCTTAATTTGCCATTAAACCTATTATTTTGGCGGCTAAGTCCCCTAAAGCTCCCAACTAATTACGCATATGGTCAGGGTAGGGCCGCTGTTATATCTAGGATAATAAGTCGGACCTTACCCAGTCCGGTCCTGAATATGGCCTACTGGCATCTGAGAAAAATTGCAGAAAATAGAAGACACAAAAAAGTACTCCGAAAAAAATATGAAACTGAAATTCGATAGTTTGATTCTCACACAAGTCAATTGTGAAACCACTGGAAACTACATAATGATGAACTTTATTAGTATATTTCAAGCAGCAAGTAGCTAATGTAGGAACTGTATTTTAGATTATTGTTTTTGAAAACAAAATATCTATATAAGGAAAATAAAACAAAAATTACACAATTTAATTATTAAAAAAAAACCTCTAAATATATTTCATTCAATTATACAATACTTCTATTAAACTGTTATTATATATAATGTACAATAATAAAAATTATGTATATAACTTAAAACAAAGTGTTGTATTTACAATGTATATTCTTTTAAATGAACTGCGCAAAAGAGAAAAAGGAAAAAATTCGTAGCAGTGGTATAAGTGAAAATGGTGGTTAATTAAAAGAATATAATGGTATCACCATTAACTCGTTATACATATATTTATATAGAATTTCATATAATATGTAAATATGTATATACACATTTAAATTTGTATAAAATAGTATTTTTTTTTTTAGACAATAAAATAACAAATTATTTAGAAATATTCGTATTTAAATTATAAAAATGTCACACACTTACATCAGTATAAAGTAAATAATACTATTTTAAGCTTACAATATTATATACAATTTTGTATACATATGGTATGGACGAAAGAAAATAAACTTTCAATGGACAGACATTTGAAGTTGACCACTGGTATTTGGCTCAAAGTTATTCTTATTATGTTATTCGTATATATGTATAATGCAGTCAACTACAAATTGAATTGAGAACATCCCAAAAGAAAGTTCATTTAGTTATCCAGTTTTGAAAAAGTAAACAAAATACAATCAAAAATAAATTTACAATTACGGAAGGATTTGATATATATTTGAAAAATGATATGTGTCTAAATGAATAAATATATATATATATAATATTTGAACTTCTGTTCATAGAGATTTAAGGGCAAAGAAAGTAAAGTTTCCAATAAATTTAAAATCTTATTATTATTCAAATTGTATGGCACTGAGCTAACCTAGATACTGACTTCGTTGTGATGAGTAAGACAGAGGTAGCATGAAGGTTGTAACTGTAGTAATTATCAGCGATAGAAGAGAATGAACTATATAAAAATTATAATTTGGTGTAATATAAAAAGCAGCGTGGTTTTAATTGTAAAAAAACCAATGTTTAAAATAATACCAATAAATGATTTTTTGAATAATGTTTTTTTGTTTATAATCATCTAAGTAAACTTAGTAACACTTACTAAGTTATTAATAAACTTGATATGAGATTCTTATTACATTTGTATAGACTACAGAAATCAAAGAATCCATAATATTAAACATACAACAGATATCCCGTATATCATGTAAATCATGATAATAGTTGCTAATATACATCAAAACCATATTATAATACTACCACAGATGGTGTTGATAATACCTTACAGGCAGATATAAAACAAATTTAGTTAATAGCATACATTCAGGTAATTTGTGACAATTGCATTCATTTAATCCCTAATAAATTTGTTTAACATAAAATAAAACAATTATTAACTCATTCAAAATTTGTGTTGAACATGTTAAGGTCTTCAAATGAAGCAGCTGCTGCACTCTGATCAAGCATCTGCATCATCATATCAGACAGCTCTTGTGGATGGCCACTATGCGGATGTGGTGGTACATTGTTTGCCACAGCTGTGGCCCCAGTTGCTCCAGCTTGCCAACCCCACATTCCTTTAAAAAATCAATTATATTATTTTAAAATTCTATTTAAATTAAAAGTATTGTAAGCCATAATTTAATGGTTTAAGTCTGTTTAATAAAAAAATAAGTTGATAAATAGTATTTTTAATTTTATACAATAGGAGTAATGAAATGACAATTTAAAACAATTTAATAATTCAACTAATTTTTAATTTTACCTGGAGAGGCAGTTGCTGGTGAAGGATTGTGATACGTTGTTTGTCTGGCTCCACCACTCAATTGTGTATATGTTGGACCTGATGGTGAACGAGATGGACTCATTTCTTGATTATATTGGTAACCTTCAGTGACGGGCTAAATTAATAAATAGGTATTAAAACATTGAAATATAAATATTATTTTATTATTTTTATGTTCTTATATTTTTACTTGGCGCAATGTCCATGCTGTTTGTGCAGGTGTTGGACTTGACTTAGTTAGGCGATTTATTAATGGGGATTGAACTTGACTTTGAGTACCTTGATTGGGCGAATGATAGCTAATGGGTGATGCATTCGTTTCATATGTATTAAATACATTTTGAGCGCTGTTTGGTCTTTGCGCTGTATTGTTGGCTATTTAAAAAATTAAAATGTAAAAGTAGTTTTAGAGAAATTCAAATTAAAACACTAACGTATCATATGTTGACTGGCTGTTGGAGCAGCAGCAATCATTGCATGAGCTTGATATGGTGGTGCTGCTACATGATCCCTTCTTTGAACTGTATAATCTAATCCAGGTGCCTGTTGTTGATAAACAGGTTCAGTAGACGGGTTACTGATATTAACTCCACTTTCAGATGGGGAGTGCATTGAGGACCTAATATAATACAAAATAGAGACAATGATATGTAACTTAATAAAGTAAGAACTTACTTAGCTGTTGAATTGTTGCACACAATATACTCAATATCATCAGTATATGGATTTAAAAATGCAAATGCATTTGTTCTTAGCCAAATCCAGTCATGATTTTTACCTCGAAACCGATACATCACGGACATCATCTGGCCTTTCATTTTAAGAACTGAAAAGTAATCAAACAATTAAAAAACATTTATATTTGTCAAGGTCGTGGAATAGAAATGTACCTTGTTCAAAACTTTCTTTCATATGAGTTTGGTCTTCAGGATGAAAGAACTCATAACACGTTTTGCTTAAAAGGTCTTGTGGCTTATAGCCAAGTATATGTGTAACACGCTGATCAACAAATGTAAATTTACCATCCATAGAATGTCTAGATATGAATTCTAAAAAAAATTTTCTGATAAATATTTGGTACATTTTAATAATACTTTAAATTAATTTTAGTTTTTACCAGCATTACTATTAGACCCAGCTAAATCAGTAGTGTTTGGAGTGGAAGTAACTTGCAACCGTCCAATAGCAACTAAACAACAATGAGTACCATCTTCTTCGACAGCTCTCTCAATTTGAACACCTAAATACATGACATTTTATATAAGAATTTAATAATGATAATTTTAGATGGAGGGATTTTCGACTATTATTGGTAAGTGTCATCGAGGTGATTAGACGACAGATCGACATCATACCAGATAATGGATGATCAAACTGACCAGATGGAGGCCAGTTCTTTATGTAGCCAGTGCAGTGGATGACGGCAAATTCGTTACCATCACGAGTTGGTCCTAATGTATTACGCTGTTTAAGACGTTGATGTAGATTATGACCCGATATACTGGACATCATACCACCACTATTACCGATTTTCATTCGACAAATGAACCCACGTCGAGAACCCATGCACAGTCTCATTGAAGCTACAATATGTCAAATTGTAATTATTATTATAGAAATAAAATATTAATAATAACTAAGATTATTTATAGTTGACTTACATTGATGACCCTCTTTTTTCACTGTACCAGTTTTCAAATCTAATATACGCCCTGAATTTTGTGGTTCCTGTGTGGATAGTTGTTCACGTACTTTTTCCACGTCTTCGGGATGTAAATGATCAAACATACTTGTCCCTAACCAGTCATTCTAAGAAAATAACATTAATAATAACAATAATAATAATTGTTTAACCAGTTTTAAGGTTTTAAAGGTAAATTCATACTTGTGAATAATTTAATACTGGTGCAACAGAGTCGGAAACGTATATAACTCTACCAGTATCACATGTAACAACAAATAGAAAACCATCAGCTGCTTCCAATATTAAATGTTTAAGCTCTTGATCCGTTAGAAAGCTAGGTTTGTAGGTGCCATCATTGTTTGTGTTACCTGTACCTATAATTTATATGACAAGTTTATAGAACACCATATTGGAAAACCACCTTTAAGGCTCTTGGTACACATTTTTGAGTTTCAAGAGTTAACAATAAATATATAATATTATGCCTAAAGGAAAACTACACTAGTCAAAAAACACGAGATTATTAAAAACAAAAATTTAAATAAGAATAATCGTAAAATCATAAATGATCAATAAACAAACATCAACAAGCATGATATTTTAATAATAAAAAAATGTATATTTACTAAAATATAAGTATTAAAATTTATATTGTAATTATATAATGTTCAATATAGAATTAATTGAAATTTTACAGTATTGTGCTTTACAAGATTATAGTAGCCATTACACATGTAATAATTAAATAATTTACTGTTGAAAACCTAATGTAAATAACTTAATTTTATATTGGTTAATTTATGCAACATTAAAGTTTTTAGTTTAATAAATTATAAATTATAAGTTTTATATTTTAAATCAGACATAAAATTGGCAATGCGCAATAGAAAAAAAAACATTGTCATTCACATCTCGCCCGTAAAATAAAATAAAAGTACGTCAAAAACCGAAGGGTGAAACAGGAAATTGACAATGGACGTGACAATAAACAATAGAGCCATGCCGCCAGCGGGCAGACATAACGCTTAACCTGGTGAATATTAAATATTATTATTATTATTATTATACATTATTTCTAGCATAATAGTAATAATAATAATAATATATAACTGGCTTTGACTTGACCGGGTTCCAAACAAACGTATAATATGCCACCTATAATGCGACAATACTCATTCTCGTCATCCGCATACCGTCCATTTGAATACAATCGGTTTTGTACTCTGTATAAGAGGTAACCGTTATTATGACAAAAACGACGGTATAAAGAGAAAAGAAAAATATCTATGTACCTACCTAAGGTATTGAGTGAAAAATAATCATTGACCACTAAAAAGCTATATAAACACGGTCATAAAACTGTTTTATTGTAACTACTTATACCTATGATGGTTACTTCCCCACTCCTTTACTTCTTTACATTATTGGCGAAGGAAATAAAATATAAATTTAAATCATATAACACGCGCAATGTTTATATAAGACGTTGTTGTATACAATTAATAATAATAGCAGTTCACGGTGAAGAATTAAATCAATCAGCAAGTTTTGTAGTAGTTTTTACATATATTTTCTAAAGCGACAATATAATGTGTATATACAATTTATATGTATCGGTGAAAACATATTATAGGTACCTCGTTTGACATCTTTCAAAGTCGTAAACTATATAGGCACTTGTAATAATACCAGCAGAGTTGCTGGAGACCAAATAATACATTAGGTAGGTACTTAGTAAGTAGCCTTAAGTTAGCAAATTCAACATTTTATTTTATTATTTGTATGCTATTGCACCGTGACGATTAACGCTGATGAAAAATAAAAACTGCAAACAGAGCATATACTGATATACGCATAAACTATAATTATAGTTGTACCTATAACTTATCGGATACCTATAAAGTAAAAAAAATTGTTTTCACTATATACGGCGAAAATAATTTCCTAATACCTACGTCCTACACCGTATACAATATTAGCATATAGTTAATGCAGCGTATGAATAATAAATAAACTCAATAGAAAAATAAAAAAAATCACGCACAGAGAACAGGAAAAAGAAGATGTTGTAATTGAATTCATGGCGGTCTAGTTCACAATTCGGGGTATTAGATAGACTACGATAGAGCACACACACACACATTGTCCTGTGCGGAAGGAAATAAATGAAAAGGGAAAAAGGAAACACGCATCCTGCGACAAAGCATTTTTGCTGTCCGAGATGAATTTGCGAGTTCTCACGCGCCCTTTCAGTGAGGTTATTATCTAGAAGGATGGTAGTAGATAGACGACGTGTATATGTGAGTGTTATTTGATACTTCCTATTGAGGTGTTGAGGAATAAACTCCTCTGGGAATTAAATAAACGGAAATGAAAATATAAATAACAATGATTATAAAATTTTGTAAAAGTAAATTTCATTATTACAGGAATTAGCAACGGGTTGTTGCATAGAGAAAATGCTAATATAATATTAATTTGTTAATATCAAATTGCAAATAATTAATTCAATTCAAAATTTTACGAAAAGTATAAGGTATATAATAAAGAAGTCACTAAATCTATTTGTATTCATCATTAGTAAAATATTAATTTATTAAAATAACCTAGTATTAAGTTGTAAAGGTAATAGTTGTGTTCATCAATATAAATACATTTGGTATATTTGATTTGAATTAAGGGAATTTAAGGTTAAAATTTAGGTATTTTATAATATTGTTAAAGTTACATAAATGAAATTATTATATTATCTTTTTTTTTTATTAATAGGAAAAGTAATAATTTATCTTCGGTTATTGTATATACAAGCGGTAGGTACCCACTACGATCTACAAATATTGTGAGACCAGCAATAAAATAAAATAGTACATTAATTTAAAGAGTGAACAAATTAAAAACTATTTTTTGTGGTTCAATTATTCCAATATCTTTGGCGAGAAATAGAGAGGTTCCGTCCATTTACGTCAAAATAACATAAAATAATAAATAAATACAATTAAAAAAAATATAATTTGTAAGATTGTATAATATTATTTTAATGATTATTGTTATTGTCAATTAATATCTTGAGTAAAATAATGTAATTTTTAAAATTGATATTCCGACGTTTTCAAAATCCTAGCAGTACCACTAATACTATAGAATATTATGGATGATGAACAATCATTAGAAAATAGTAAATACCCAGGTACCCATATAAGACATTGAATTTTAATTTACATTACATATCAAACTTGTACGAAAATTGTATTTGATTATCCAATCGAATTAAGATATTTATTATCTAAAAAATATAACTAGTATTTTTTGAATGGATGATTTTTATGAATGTTCGAAAACATTTGTTTCATTCACATTTATATTTTTAATTTACATACCCCTGAGACTTTTCATATGGTTAACAGCCATTCGGAGTATGGTGAGTTTGTCCGGTTTCCGAGCTAGTGATTGACATGCCGGCACCATGTCCGACAGTTCCGTGATGTACGCTGTCATCTTGTTCCGCCGCCGCCTCTCGATTTCGCAATGATTCTCCCTACAGTGATTTCACATGGAAAAGGAAAAAAAAATTCGCAAGATATACATAAATCGTCATAAAACCACATTATTTAAATACTATTAAGTATGGAAAAAAATGTTGTATAGTTTAATAATATATATAGGTAAGTATTGGTTTTATTAAGAATAAGAAACCAGAAAAAATATTCATCTACGGAAATATGTATATAACTATTATTCAACTATGTTAAAATAAATTACAGAATGCTTGTTAAAATTTATAGTTTGACCAGAAACATAGTTTTTTTTTCTTTAGGAGCGATTTTAATGGTTTTATTTTCCGTCCACAAAAAATGTTTTAACTAATTGCATTTGGGGAAATTAAAAATGATTGTAAATCTTACAATGATGTAAAAATATAGGTATAAATACACAATAAGATCAGTTTGAGTTCAACTACAAGTGTTTGGTATATACTAATGAATTAGCATAATATGGTGTTTTAATTTAATTTTATATCTATACCTACCTATTATTGCTAATTATCTAGAACAGATTATACTATAAGAATAATGAATACTGAATTGTATAAAGTATATACAATAAATGTAAAGTATAATATTACGATATTTTACATACCTCCTAATAAGACCCGAACTGTTTTTATATCATAACAATCTTGCATTGATATGATGTTATAATATTATAAAGCGATAACTTAAGTATTTTTAAAGATAATCATAAAATATTAAATAGTATTATAAAATACCAGGATTTATTAAAACACAAATTATTGAAAACAATTTGTTTACTAATAAATTAGTCTTATTAACTTAATTAAAGATGAAAAATAAAATTAAAATGAAATATTTGAAAATACGAACATAGTATTGATAATCTTGGTAGAATTGAAAAATATAAAAATAATAAAGTACAAAAAGAATCTACAAGCATACATTAAATAAAAAATTGTGCATTTACCCTTCATTAATTTTATTAATATATAATATACACGTTATTTTTTATAGGCTAAAAATAGTTTTATCAAATACTTAAAGTTATAACATTTTCCCAAAATTATTTGAAACAAGGTTCAAATTATATTTGACTTTTTCAGTATCCAATTCAGAAATATTATCAGATGTAGGAATGGAGTTATTAAGTTACCGGTAGGCGGTAACCCTCTAACGTAACAATACCAAAATAAAACAATAAAGTAAGTGTACTCAAGAAAGGAAATAAAAAATAAATCATGCATTATACGTGGTGGATACCTAAAACATTCATAGTTGGTAGTAGCTTAAGGTAGTGAGACAGTAGGCAGTGGGCCACTTATCGTATGTATGTAATACATTGCACATTAATATACGTATATATATACTTATCTTAAAAGACTTTTTAATAATGTAAGTTTATTGACTAATCACTAATTAAATTGATAAAACAAATGTAATGTTTAAAGCCCAGTTTAAAATATTCAAACACTAATAACTAATATTTGAATACACAACGTATTATTTGTAATAGATTAAAAAAGTAAAAATGTATGGAAAACCAAACCTATTAGATTACAATTTTTTTTTATCTTCAATACAATGTAATAAAAACATTTAACATGTGATAATAATATGAATACTAAGTAGAAATATAATACCACAAAGAATTTTATGACAGCATAATTTTTTGATTCAAAATTGTAATAATAAAAATTAAGAGGATGGTCACCTATGGCATGGTTTATCTGTCTTGGAAAGGTAAAATATATCTAATTTGCATGTTGTTAGCTTTAAAATTATAGATAATTTACCTATAATCAAAATAAATAATAAGAACATTAGCTGTGTTTGGCATGTCAATTTTTTACGATTTTTGAATTTTCAAGAGGGTTATGAGCATTTTTAAATGTTACATATTCTATTAAACGCTTAAATATTTTAACGTCGTAAAAATCGAAGAACAAACAGATAATGTTCCAGTGGCGTAATTACGGTGGGGGGGGGGGTCGTATCCCCCCATGACTTTTTTTTTTTGAAAACTGAAAAACCACATTTAAGTACTTATTTAACTATAAATATTATTGTTTATAGGTTAGGTTATACATTGAAATATGGCACAACAATGCAATTTAGTCCCCAATAAGTGATTTTTTGAATATCATTTTTCGGAAACCGTGTATTTTATTTAGTTAAGAACAATGATGCAATCAGAATTTTTTGGTTGGACTTAGTTACAAAGTTCTAACATTTTGAAGTTATTTTTAAGGTACCCCCCCCCCCTTCCCCAAACATGACGAGATTAAGCCTCTGTACCATTTCTAAACTTCTAAAAATTAAGTTTAATAATAAGTAGATTTATTCACTATTAAAACTAATAAGCAATAACATACAATTTGTTCTGCTGAACGCAAATATGTTATACTATATAACTGTAAAAGATGTTGAAAACACATGTGAGTGGTGTCCACTAAATACAGAATTCAATTAATTACTAAAAACAACAAAATATTAAATCCTTTATTCTTCAATATATTTAATCAGCTATTAGTATTAATTTATTTAAATTTCTTATAGTAGAAAAATTTAAATAATATGCATTTATATCTATATCTATAATTATATATTATATACCATGCAAACTAAAAGACCCTAGTTTTAACTATGCAGAGGGACATCTATGTTACCTTACAACATTCAAGCATTATTTCTATTGACTCTATTTTAACTAAAAATGTACATTATGCATACCCTTTAGCAGTGTTGCCGATGTTTAGCATACCATTAGTTGTTTTTATCATATTTTGAATTATATAATGTAGTATTTAATATTGTTTTATTTATCAAATTCAGGTTAGCCACTGTTTATCAGTTTAATATCGAAGATCAATTATAATTATTATATTTTTAATCAATTGTTCTGATGTACAATAATAAGTTATGTAATAATTATAATTTCTGTTAAAATTCTATTACATTATACTTAAAAATTATATGGTATCATAATTAATAATTAAATTAAGTATGTCCTTTCATATTGTTTTATTTTATACTTTTGTGAATGTGAACTATAAAATATAAACTGTTTTGCAACTTTTATTGAGAATACCTAAAGTATAATATTATACAGAATTTACGTTACAGAGTGAAGTTGTCTTGTTCTTGTATAAATGTGTTTTATTTTTATTTATTTATTGTTATTTCAAGATATGTTTATCATTGGTGACGCATTTAAAAATTTTGCTATTTTATCCTTGAGATACACTAATCATGCAGGTATGCAAACATTGTAATACCTCTATACAAATAATTATTTCTTTTAAAATAAATAGTAAAAAGAAAAATTACGAAATGTTTAATATAAATAATTGGATGTGTGTATTGTGTTTAAATAGCTACTTAATTAATTTGTGCGATACAACAATTTCACAGGCCGTTTAAAATGAATAATTTTTCATTGTAATTAGAATTAAATAACAACCCGTTTTGATAGTTATCGAAAGAATCAACATAGGTAGTAGTAAAATAAGATCATAATTAACGAATTCACTCATTTTCGATTAATATAATATGATATTGCTATTGTTATAAAACATAATATTATAATTTATAAGAAATGTATACGTGCAAAATCTACGGAAAGAACATTTTAATCTAGTCTGAAAAAAGATAATATAACATAAAGTTGGAGTATGTAAACATGCATTTATTAACTTATAAAAATTACTATTGGAAGAGTTACCTTATATTTTTTATATAATGCTTATATACTCAGAAAATATTGTATAAATCTCAGTCTACCATTGATATTGAGATAATAATATAATATTCATTGCTTTTAATAAGCTATCTGCCAAAAAAAAATTCAGATCAACAGTGGGGTAAATAAGAATTTTGAGAGCACTGAGCACATGCAGTTAACAGAAGTATACACATCCGCTCACCCTTTTTTATATGTAAAAAAAAATATTGGTGAGCTCAACAATAAAATATGCTCACAAAACATTTATTTATAAATACCTACATTTTTAATTAAATATTTCAGAATAGCTTAGTGTCTCAGTAGTTAAATATTTAAATAAATTAGTAAATCACTATAAACCACAGAAATTAATTATTATAGTTTATATAAGCTTCCAAGTGGCACCAGAAATGTTCACCCACCATCATTCGGGTGCACATGCAGTTTTAGTACTTGGTAACCCGTCTGGGCATAACTGTAGCTCAACAATTACGAATAAAATATTCAATAATTATCAATTTCAATAAGATGAATTTGTGAAAATACATATTAAGTATGAAGTCGATATCATATACACACATAAAAATCGTTAGTTGTTTTAACTCCGAATGTAGTTAATGTCCAATACATTTGAGCGTCGATTTTGACTTAGGACTCAATAAGTGTTGATTTAACTATTATTCAATGTAATTAAAATGACTTAGAATATATTGTTAGGATAATTACATTATTATGCTATATTAACATATCATAACGTAGTGAGATTAACTTTCGTAATGTTGTGAATTGAGTTTTTAAATTCGTTTCAAATTAAAAAAAACGTTGTAGTTGAAATTACCCCAAGAAGTGGTTAAAATTGAGATTTTAAAATTGTTTTAAATTGAGATTTTGCAGTAGTTAAAATAACTCCAAGATACGGAACAATGGTGTTAAAAATAATAATAAAAACAAAAATAAATGGCCCCCATGAGGGATTCGAACCCGAGACCTTTGTATTCTTTGGTTTACAAATCTAACGCTTAAACCTACCTACCTAACGGGACTACGTACAAACAGTGATAAAATATACCATTTAGGTAAAGAAATTTTGTAAGCTAATGTAGGCGTTAGTAGTTTACCCACTGTTTGCGGAGAAAAGTAAAACCATCATGCATTTAAATTTTTAAGTACCTACTATAAGCATACGGCCAGAGTTCAGGGGAGTACTTATTATTAATATTTTTTTTATTGGAGGGGGGAGGAATTAAATAATAATTATTTTTTCTTAACTATTTAAAACTAAAAGTTATAAATTTAGAACATCACTTCATAAGTAGGCCCACAATTATAATTCTTTGTATACTTGTAACAGGCCGGGCGTAATTAAGGGCGTAATTATATATTATTTTATATACTTCACCAATGTACTTGACAATTTAATATTTTGTGTGTAAAAAATGTATATCCCCCCTTCCCCCCCACAGGGCAAATTCCTAATTATACCACTGATTGTGAATACTTGTTCTAGGAGAAAATAAAGATGGATAAAAATTGGAGTATAGTTTTATTGAACTAGATTGATCAGTATACTTCACACTATTGTAGGTACCTATGCATAAAACATAATAATTATTTAATAATTATTTAATAATTATTTATATAAATTATTAGGTACCTATACCGTATACTCATATCTATACATTATATAAATGGAAAATCAATTGTATATTAATAAATAATTATTTTTATTTTTATAAACATCAAAACATAAATTAGATATAAATAAAATAATTATAATGAACTGTATATATTAATATAGGTAGGTAGGTACATAAAACTTAGGACATCACAATATGTTCACATTATAATGTTTTACATAGGTAGGTACTAGGTAGATATTATTTACATTTATTTACTAACAGTATTTGGTGAGCTACATAATATACCTAGTTATCTTAATAAAACATATGTTTTATTATTACCTATTGTTTTAGCACCAGTAGGAAATGGATAGTCAAGCTCATTGATATAATACCCTATTTTATCAATATTTGAATGGTCAAAATTTACTTCATGTGCATGAAAATGGCTGTCAAACCCTATCGATATTAATGGTTTGATTATAAAATATGGCACTCTAGACTTACCAACAAGTATTTTATCTATTTCTCGCATGCGCGGACGATTTTCGGGTTTTTTCGGCGTTGTAAAAATAACATACTGAATGGTTAATTTTAACACTATTTTGGAGTAGAAACAACAACAAAATTAGTTCATAATGAATCGAGCTTATGTTTTAAAACAACATTCTCTATTTTATCAATTTAACTACCGGTATTAGATTATATTGAATACCTACAACTTCCTGAATTCAACTAATTTTGGGTGTTATTATGACTTATTATCATTTCTCAATGATATGCGTTGAGCCAACATATTATTGTGGTTAATATAAATGACTATGCAGTTGATTCAACTAATGGGTGTTGAACATTGTAGTTTGAAGTTAAATCACCTACATTATTTTTATGTGTGTAGGTAGGTATACTAACAACTATAAGAATACTTTGATTTTATTTCATTACAAAAATATATTTCTTCTTTTTAACAAAAATTGTAATAACTTTTTTATTAGTCAACTATTTTAAATAAGTATAATAATTATCATAATTGATAAGTATGAAAAAAAAATTGCGTTTCTTAGTATAAAGTTTTTGTTCAGATTCGAAAATGTAATTGACTATTATAATCATAAATCATAATTATGTAATAGAGTATTCTACAGCTCTGCTATTGTATTAATTTATTAAATTATTATTGAATATAAATGCATAGGTACAATAGTCAATAATACTTAACATATTAACAAACTTTTTTAAATGTGATATAAGATTATACATCTAGGTATTCAAAAAAATATTTGTTTATTTTTAATAATATTTAACAGTATAGTTATTGTTTGTGTTCTGGTGTACTATTATAGAAACATGCAGTTGCTGAATACACGAGCGTCTCACGCCAGCATGTCATTTTGGCATCCGGTGCGCGCGCATCGCGTCGGCCTCTGGCCTCTGGCATTGTTATCATATTATTTATTTCATGTTATACTTGGGGAGTACTACTTTTGTTCCACAAAACAATTTTCTTAACCCTGTGACCCACTTGGGGAGGTGTTGCACAGCAAGTCGGGGGATATTTTCGATTTGCGGAGCGGAGCGACGGCGCCGAGGAGCGTAGCGACGAGTGCCGCTAGCACCGCATCACTGTACGATGTTTTTTTCAAATTGGTGGCTCGGTGCAACAAAAATGCAATTTACTCAACCCTGTGACCCACTTGGGGAGGTGTTGCAGTGATGCGGTGCTAGCGGCACTCGTCGCTACGCTCCTCGGCGCCGTCGCTCCGCTCCGCAAATCGAAAATATCCCCCGACTTGCTGTGCAACACCTCCCCAAGTGGGTCACAGGGTTAAGAAAATTGTTTTGTGGAACAAAAGTAGTACTCCCCAAGTATAACATGAAATAAATAATATGATAACAATGCCAGAGGCCGACGTGATGCGCGCGCACCGGATGCCAAAATGACATGCTGGCGTGAGACGCTCGTCTGAATACACTTTGGTAATCATTAATAAGTTAATTATACAATAGATTAAGTGACGTGTGTGATTAATGATTATACATATACATTCTCTCTTATCACAATTAAATCAGAATTTCATAATTCTTAGAAATAATATCCAATTATACCGCGGGTTATTTTAATTATAATATATTGTACTTAACCTACATTGTACATTTAAATATTATATATAATTTATCATTATATTTTCAAATTCTCGATGATAATATATTATATACCTACTTTTTAAATTGTTACTTTCTCAGGTATAAGGGAAACAACAATGACACACACACACGATTGCTGTCTACGTATATTACCTATATTTACCCTGCGTGCGCCGTTTATTACGGTTTTCGCGTATACCCCGCGAGACGGTCCGTGCGTGTGCGCGAGTGTTGTGTGTGTATGTGTGTGTGTATCACGGTGAAAGGTTATTTATATAATAATATCATATCGTTGCGGCGGGGGCCACCAGCCTAGGAGCCGGTGGACGCGGGGGTGGGGTGGCTGTTGCGCGATGATCTCGCCCAGGAAAATCGTGACAAGCATCCGGTAGGCGGCGTGCGGCGGGCGGGATGCGCGCCTTCTTCTCACGGCTATATGCACAAGCAGCTTATATTCACTATGTGTATGTATATGTGTATAGGCATGTGCCTTGTTGTTGTATAGTTCGCCACGGGGGTCACTCAACTCTCCTCTCTAAACTGTACTCTTGATTTGGCGCTCCGGTTTTTCTCGTTCCAATGTGTGGTGGTGTTTCGGTTAAAAATATTGAAAATATATAAGTATTATATGGGTATTGAATATGTATATTGTATGTACCATTTATATAATATACATAATATACATATATGTAGTGCAAAAAACATACAAGCGTGTAGGTACAAATTATTATTATTATATTATTATATTATATTCATGCATAATCTTTGTGTCAAAGAAGATGATGGGAGGGGAAATAGAAAATTGTTAATGATTGCGAAATTATTATACGAAAGTTGAATAATAATTTCGGGCAAGAGATAATATATTATACTTTCACAAACCAAGCACCCCTCTGGCCTCTCCCCGCAACCCTGAAGTAACGGCGTTTATATATACACACATAGTGTAAATATATACATACACACACGCGCGCTGTTGAAGTTCAACGAATAAACTTGGGGCGGTTTTTAATGAATACTATATGCGGATGCGGGTAGCGATGAAGAAAAGTTTCGGGAGCGCGCGCACGCTCTTGTACAATCACGTCTTTATTAGCAGTCTCCGTGCCCGAATAATATAACGAATTAACCTTCTCGGCGAAGTTTTGCTCAAAAGTGTCTTAAAAGACTACAGCATATACAAGTGTATATATCTATATAATATACAAGATTTTAGAGCCAAGAATATTATTTGACATACTATACATAAACATAATAATAAATATATTGTCGATTATCAAATGATACTGAAATTAAGTATTAAGTATATTATAATTTGTAAACAAATACAATAAAATTAAACGTCATTATAAGAACAACAGTTCATTGATGTTTGAATTACCACGTATTGTGCTTGTGTATAATATTATTAAACACTTAAAATCAGTGTTAAATTTCAAGAGATAATTAAGAGAATAATTTCAACCTAGTGACTGTGCCACTATAATATATCATAATCAAATGGCAAGCAGCCAATTTTCTACACTCCTAAGCTGATACAGCTATCACAAAAATTAAAAATAATAATAATATAATTTATGAATAATTCATAATATTGAGCATATTTTTCTTTTGAAATTAATTTTTTTTCAACTTTTAAACAGCATTCATCAGTTGGAAATCATAAACGGACTGTATATTTTGGGCTGAGCAAAATACCTACAAAAATTTCTAAAAGGTGCCACTACTTATTATATTATAATAGTTTTCGTGTCAATAATAAGAACCCTCGGTACCCTAATATTACCTCATATCAGACACAATTTTGGTCAATTGGAGACTAAAAAAGAAATTATAATCAACTGTATTGATTTTATTACTATATTGTATGCATTGTTATTATCATTACCTAATATTAAAATAATTAATTAGAATAAATGTATCTTAAATGTATTATAAGATCGAACATTTTTCAAGATTTTTAAGATCTAAAAAGATACAAACAATATAAAAATGTTATAAAATAATCCGAAAATAAAAAAATTAAATTGGTACCCACCTAAATCTTATGATGGTTTTAATATTTTGTAAGCTATTGGTGATACAAACTAAATAATAATACACTTATTACAAATTTACGTTTAGGAATTCAAATTGTATGATGTGTTTTTGTTACTTATAGTATTAGAGTGATTGACCTACTAATTACTATAAAACTTTATAACTTATTATTTTTTTAAATATTTAATTTTAAAGCAAGTCATGAGTATTTTTAAATATTAATATTTCGCATGCAAGGTAGGTATTGATTTTTATAGATAGTAAATTGTAGTAACCAATAATTACAATGAACAAAACAGAATGCGTATAAATTATAAAGTATTATAACCTATTGAACATACAGATGGTTAGATGGTTAACATATTATGTACCTACGTCCTACATTTATTAGGTACCTAGCTACATATGTTTATATAATATACCTACTATATGGAATTATGGTACATACAGTAATTAGTTATTGAATAATAAATTGTGAATGTAATGTAACTATATAATAACTATATAATAGTAACTATATAATACAGATGATATGACAAATGTAGATAAAGAAAAAATATTTATAACGATTAGAATTTAATTTTTCATCGTGCTATTTTTGATCAAAAATTGTGTAATAGCTGGCAATTATGTCAAAAGGAGTAATAAAAATGTAAGTAATATATTTAATAATAAATCTAAAACAATTACATTTTTAAAACTATAATTAAGTTAATTATGTACGAGGTACCTAATTCGCAAACAATGTTTAATTAATACTACACAGATTATGTTTCTTTTATAACAAAGTAGGATGAACTAATTTATTCCAAAATACTACCTATGAAATATTAGGTGCTAAAGTTGTTACCAACTAATGAGTCAATAACGGTATAAAAAGCTTAATATTAATCTAAATATTTTAGATTCTGAGCGGAGCGATGAATTTATTGGTTTTACAATGATGTGTGTTTTTTTTTTATATTTTTATATTTTTTTTTGTGTCCGTCATCACGTTTTAGGACAGTAAAAGTGCTTGGATTTTCTTCATCAGTAGCTTTTCTGATAGGAAAGTGAATCTAGTTGGTACTTTGGGGGGCAAAAGTATAAATTTCCCAGTAGTTTTCACAAGCGACGGGAAAAACAACATAAAAATTAAGGAAAAACGGGAATTTTTACGCAAAATTGGTTTTCCAAAAAATCGATTTTGGTTATTGGTGTAACTTTAAAACAAATGAACGTATATACATGAAATTTTCACTAGTTGTTTATATTTGCATTTTCTATACACGATAACATTTTCAAAATATTTTGATTTATTTTGAACTGTTTAGGGACATTTTAATTTTCCATTTTTTTTTAGGTTTTTTTCTAAAAATATCAATAAAATTTTATTTGTTGGTTGCAAAAGCTTGAAAATTTAATAGAAATGAATTTGTTTCAAAGGCAGATGAAAAATATTAAAAATCCTTTGTCACAATTTTTTTTTATAAGCATTTAAAGTTCAAAAATTGACAAAATATGGAAAAATCACGAAAATTAGCGAATTATTTTGAGTTAAGAATTCGTAAAAATTTTTCTTTTTATATCTAAGATTTGAAAATGTAATACAAGATTACTCATAAGTTTGTCTACCTTTATCAATAAAAAAATCTCTACCGGAAAGTCAAATTAAATTTTTACAACATTGGATGTTCACTCGATTTCTCATGTAGCGATTTCCTTATTTTGTTGTAATTCAAAAACGAATAACTGTAGATACATGAAAATTTCACTGAATGTTTATATTAGCATTTCCTATACACCATACAATTTTGAAAATATTTTGACTCTTTTTGAGCTGTTTATGGACATTTTTTAGTTTTTTTTTTTATAATTGTCAATAAAATTTTATTTTTTGGGCCAGAAAGTCTGAAAATTTAATACAAGCTTTCTTATATATTGTTACAATATCAGTTGAAAAATTTTAAAAATACATAGGCACGATTTTTTTTTTATAAGCATTTAAAGTTGAAATTTTGACAAAATTTATCAAAATCTCGAAAATTATCAATCGTTGGAATTAAAAAATTATAAAATGTTCAGTTTTTATAGCTAAGGATTACAAATTCAACACAAAGGTTCTCATAAATAGTTCATACTATAACCAAAAAATCTAAAAAATATATGAACACACTTATTTTTTACAGACATTTTAAATTCAAATTTGGACGAAATTACATATTAAAAAACCTAGAATAACTATTTTAGTTATTTTGTTGTGATTGAATAATATTATTTGTGGGTACTTGAAACTTCCAAAGTGTACTATTATATATCTATGATAGTATCACGGTTTTTGTTGATGTATAACGCCTTATAAGTATCTAATGGATATTGTGATATGATTAATTTGGAATTTATTATAGGTACCTATAATAGGTCAATTTTTTGTTTAATACCATAGATATGTATATAATATGTCTTATACATAGACTGACATACCGTCACCGCTCAGAATCGTTTTTCTTATACAATGATATTATATCATTGAATTCAAATTTAATACCATTATACAGTGACCCACTTGTAACCTACTGTACAGCAGAGCGACACCCACTTGCCCACCTTTTTAAAATTAAATTGTGTTTAAAAAATTATAATTTAAGTAAAAGTAGAATATTTAAATTTTTTATGATTAATTTTTTTTTTTTTGAAATTACAAAAATTGTTTGAGGTAAAACTGTATTTTTTAAGTAAGATAATCCGATGCCGTCAAGAATGGAAATTTCACACATATATAATTTCAGTGGCTGTACTTTTATAGTTATATTCTAGTCTTAGGTGTTTAAATTAAAAAAAAGTACATTCATTTTTAACTACAAAATAATTTGAAAATTTTTGTTATTTCGACGAATAACTTAAAACATTCTTGTAAAAAAAATTGTGGCTATAACCGGTTCCAAAAGAGATGACACCAGATTTATGTAGCAAAACCGGTTTTGCCCGTGGTCGCCTGGTGTCTTCTCTTTTGGAACAGGGTATAGAAACAATTTTTTTTATAAGCATATTTTAAAATTAAAATTGTTATGTAATTCACCCAAATTACAAAAAAAAATTTAATTATTTTGTAGTTAAAAATTAATGTATTAATAAATATAAACAGTATGTATTTTCGATATTTCATAATTATTGTATGGACATCATGTGTATATTCAAGCTTTTCAATAATAATAATAAAAAAATGTAGGTAAGCATAATTCATAGATAAATAAAAAAAAAATCGCACAAAAATTGGAGCCAAATTACTTTGAAAATTATATTTTGTAATTTATAAATAATATTAAAAGGAAATCGTACACTTGTACCCGCATATTATGTTGTCTCCGAATTGCGTTTTCCTAATGAACAACATATCAAGTTTTCGTTCACCACATTTAGCGTACTGTTAGGTTTGATATTAGAGTGAATTTATACCTATTATCAAACTCTTAGGTAAGAACATTATCTGTGTTATCTTGGTCAGGGTTATAAGATATTTTAATTTTTAAGTGAATTATGAAAAATTTTTAAATATTAATATTTTACATACTGATAACTCACTCAACAATTTAAATATCGTAAAAAACTGATCGAGAGAACACAGATAATGTTCTTACTCAAAAGTTTGATGACCACACAATATTCCCTCTAATATCAAAACTCACAACACTACTTAAAACTAGTAAACGAACATTTGATATGTCGCGCGTACGTGTGTAAGACGGAGACAATATAATATGCGGGTACGACATTTTAAGATGTACAATTAACATTTACAATTAACAATTTACAATTTAAAAAAATCAGAGCTCGCTTAAAAATTAAAAACCTATGGGATTCAATAGATAAATATCTTACCACTAAATTGTATAAGAGGTCATTTCACTCTAATTTTAGAAATTATTATGATTATAATCATTATTGTGAACCTAAAATTTGCTAGTTTGTGCGTGAGAGAGAAAACAAATAGTATGCTGACGTCCTCAGGAGTCTTTACAGTTATTCATTTTTTATAATTACAACAAAATAAAAATTGATTTTGTCAATAAATGGTTTTTGTAAAAATTTCCCAATTTTTGTTTGGAATTTTCAATTATTTTTAAAAGTATTGGGAATTTTCTACTTTTAACCTTCCTAAGTACCAACCAATTATTTCCAAATTTACTACTAGAAACCACCCTCAAGAATGGGAATTGAAACAGTTTTAATACTGCAAAAGGTGGACAGAACAAAATATAGGCATGTACAAAAATAAAATAAACACATCATTCTCAAACCAATACATTCACTACTACGATCCAAATCTAAAATACCAGGGTTAAATTAATTATTCAGAATGAACTTGGAATGAATAATTTGATAAGTTGTGAGTTTGTGCAATATTGTACGACGTTAGACATCATAATATAATGCGGGTATGACAATGTATCGAGCAATTACTTTTTTAGTTTGATCTAAGAGAGCACAAGATATACTTAACTTAAACAAACAATTTTTTTTTAATAACAAAAGTAATATTCATTTTTTGTGTAGGTAGTTACTAGTTATAGTCATTTAATTTGATAATTACTTATTACCCTAATGTATAATATTACTCAAGCATAATCATTGATAAACAAATGAATAATTGTATAACAGACACAATTGGAATGCAAATTAAACAATAGAACATTTTTTACTAAAACTTACTCCTATTTAGATAAGTGCGGGTAAGTGTTATATAAATGAAAATTTAAAAATAAAATATAATAATTGTAGGTTATAAAGTATAACCTATGTTTTTCTATTAAATGTGATTTATGACTTAAGAGAGTCAATAAAACAAGAGTATCATACATATTATGCCTATATAACTTTTTTGAGATAATAAATACTGAGAAATAAAGGTCACTGCACCAAAAGACAAAAAAACATCACTAAATTAAAATAAAATATTCAGTTATTGACAAATATATATATTAAGAATAACGACATAATATACAGTAAGTACTTAAAATTGTATAAAAAAAAAAAATGAGATGTTAATTAGAAAATGTAAATATACTTTTACATAATATAAATATATTTATGTATCAATATGCTATACAGGTAAATAGTTTTACTTTAATAAATTGGAAATAATTGTCAAACATAATAGGACAGTAAATGTTAAAAATTATATAATAATTGTACAAACTCTTTTTTAGCCTTGGATATTTTAAAGACAAATTGATGATTTTAGTCAGCGCGTATTAGAATTTAAGTAAAATAAGTGTATTATTTGCTCTGTTTAATTGAGTAATTTACATTGCAAATCATGAGACAAGAGACTTAACATTTAACAGTACAGACATTGTTCGGAAGTCATAATATTTTCATTATTTTGAGTCACAAACATAAATATTATTGATATTTGACTAACTTTAAAAAACATATAATACTTTATAATACACTTATTCTTTTCTCTTTGAACAACACTAGTTATATTCATAAATAATAAGAATAAAAAAAAAAAAACGGAAATCAAAACTTTATTTTCAAAAATATTGACTATGAAAACGTTCATATTTCATTACAAATCGAGCAAGATATCTTCACTCAACATATTTTTATTTTATTATTATTCAATACAATTATTATTCAACTTCATGATATTTTTTGCATAAAATAACTAATTATTACTTTCAAATAAATAACATGAGGGCCACACCATTTATAAGAAAGTGATATCAGGATTTGTATTTGAATATAACAAGGACAATTTTGAGAGAATTATTTATTTTAAGAAGAGCTCTAGTTTTATATCCAAAATAAAAATATTTTTAGTTGCTATTATTATTGCTAGAAACTTTTACTTTTTACTACTACAGAAGTCTTCAGGAAAAAATATACTTGTGTATATCATACTGGAAAACAAAAATAAACAAATGCATCTACTTAGTACTTATAGTTTACAGTCTTATTATATGTCTACATAATCTTATATCTTACACAGTTTAGAAATATATAAATGGTAATATAATGATACCTAGTTATTGAATAAGAAATTAGTTTATCAAATAAATAATTAATATAGGTATTTAAAGATACACCTTGTCCTACCAATAATGTAATTTGTAAATCAGATTAGAAGTGTACCTAATTAATAATACAAAATCTGGGAAACAGTATTGAACGGATGAAGAAGGTAGATAAGAAAGGCTGCAGGTTCATTCTTTTTACAAAGTGGTAATTTTTTTTTTTTCTTTTACTTTAATTTTTTACTGTTTTAATTTTTAAGCCTTTGTTTTATTATTCTTTTGTAATGGGGACAACAAAATTAAATTCTACCCCTACCATAATGCCATAAAATGCAACACAACTAACTGGAAAATCTTGAAGTACATTAACTCAAGGGATGCGATAACAATCCTTTATTTTTTTAAACAAGGTAAGAGATAACATGCTATGCTCACTAAAGTTAATTATTTGTTGGACTAGTTTTAAATTGAAAGTACAGAAACTGATATATTGGTATACATTTTTAATTTAGAATTACAAGAAATTGGAACAAAACATTTTCCTTTAGAAATAAATTAAAACCATAATATTTATTGATTTTATATTGATAAATGCAATAAATTTTAATTTTAATCTATTGTTATAATTTGTAATATTAAGTAACTTTCGTAAAATATGTGAATAATTTATATTTATCATTAATGAATTAATAAACCATAGGTATTAAGCGAGGTATTAAGTGACATATAAAATATTTTACAGTATACACCAATACTATAATATATTGTCATTGAATAAAATATATAGTATAGTAATATTATGCCTGATAAATAATTTATAGCTATACTTAACAAAAAGTTTTAATTTTTTTTTGACCAATTTTGTTAAACACTCACCTGGCAAATCTTTCTTTGTCTTGGATATTATCATCTTCCATTCTAGAATATTTCTGGCTAGAATCCTCTTCATCGGATCTAAAACAAAATAATGAGTAAAATTAAGTAAATATAATACCTTATTAATTATCACTTATCACAATATTACATAATATGTGTATATAGGTATTGCAAATTATAGAAGGCATATATTATGTAATTGTTATATTATATTAATTACTAATTATCATAAATAAACTAATGTGGGGGGGGGGGCGAATTGGCCGAGCGAACTAAGACGTCGGTTACGTCCCGCAACCCGGCCATCGGCGGCACTTATCTTCGGACAGTCACTGGGTGTCTGGAGAGAGGCCGCCATCTCCCACCCGGCCCACTAGATTTTTCTGCCAAACTAACAAACACACGTGTTTAAACCTACAGTACCCTACAGACAGTTAAAAACCACCCAATGGCCTAAGTTGCCGCGGGTTAATTAATAATAAAAAAAAATGTATGTGTACTGGATAAATACAAAATAAACAACAGGTGTAAACATTTATTTTTTATAAAAATAAAACACTGTTACTGACAACAGTTATATATGTATATATACATATATCTTAAAACAGTTGGATAAGAATTAAAATTAATTCAGAACAATATATTATTTATTTAAATTGCAGACAGTGTTCAGGAGTTTACAGACAGATTCAACACTTACATCACCTTAAAAATAATTATTTCATGTTTGAATAAAAAATTAAGTGTTAAAAATTTAAAATTTTGGAGATTTTGGGAATGACCATCATTTCTTGTTTCATCTTTCAAGCAAACCACTTAATATTTAATTAACTATACACTTTAAAAATGTACATTTTTGTAGTGTTGGTTATGGAACGTTTGAACATAGAATAAAAAAATGAAATGTTTTCATTAAAACTAAAACTAATCATGAAATCAAAATTTGAAATTAATAAAACACCGAGTACCAATTTTAAATAAATAAGTAATAACCTTTTACAGACTACAGTTAGTAGGTACCATTGTATATTATATTTTTTTAAATTTGGTGATCGTACATATATTCTATATTATTATCAAGCTTAGTATTATTATACGTTCTTTCGATTTTTTTTTTGCAAGTATTCTTTTTCATCCAACAATGAAAACATTGTGTTATATGCTATACTAAATTCAAAGAATTTTTCATCATTCTGAGAATGTCAAACAACATTAATCATATGATACAAAGAAAATAATGAATTGTATAACACTACAAACAAATTATGAAGGATCATTTTATTTTATTTAGTTTATTGAAAAATTATTATTATCCTCATGGTACATTGTTATGCTAATTACAAAGAAGAACCTCCAAGTTCCGAGACACCTTTAAACTATTTCCATTTAACAATCGTTTCCTTTCGGTACATTACTTCTTATTGTAGTACTATTGGAATGTCAAAAGCGATTTCATTTTTAGGTCAATACCATAAAAAAAATGTCCGGGGGCTGATTGTTTGCGAGGGTAAGGGACACCTGTAGTAGAACACCTGGCTATCAGACCTCATGCCGAGGAAATGGTTACTTTGATATATGGACGAAGGTCAAGTCAAATCCTACTATGTATTTTTATAAAGGATTTTTCTGAAATTTATAATTTTGCAATATATTTGTAACCATATTATTTGATATCTGAAGATGATATAGAATTCTGTGACACTAACACATGTGTTATGTGAGGAAAACTATTGGCTAATGCGGTGCAGAGGATACAGCGGAACTAATGTGCTATAGTGTTCGTTGTCCTCTCCGGTCTCCAAGCATCCCAGTCTGTACTAGGCCCGCGCGCGAAGGCGTGTCAAATGCGGTACATCAATCTGAGTGTTGATAAATTATTGTGGTTCAATGTTCAATAAAATAGGCATCTATTATGGGTATATTATAGTACATTTTTCTTTATTTTTTTAACGAATTTTATACCGTAACTATAAAAAAGTTTAAAGTACCTACTTATATTTCTATAACCGATTAAAAAAAATTGTTTTAATACTATTTTAATTCAGGATAACATTTCTCAACCATAATTATTTGAATAATTCAATTATTGCGTTGATTGTATTGTAAATTTGACAATATATACCCGATATAATATGTATAGTGTATAATTTTGTACTTATTAATAATTTAATTGAATAAGAAATATGACGTAATAACATTCATATTTTAGAGTATGTTTCATATTTTGATTAAAATAGTTAGGTAAATATTATTTTTATTATTTATTTTTACTTTTTAGTAATATACGTTATTTAGGTTCAATTAAATTTATCATGAATAATTGACTGATAAGTGTACTCTTCTAAAAAGTAAAAATATTTTTTGTAAATCTATCATTTAACTATTGTTATATTAAAAATTTTAATAATGCATTCTGACAACATATCATTCTTGCATAATATACAATATTATATACTAATTGCCAATATGTAATAACTATAAAGAAAAATAATTCACTTATTCAAGAAATTATTAGAATCTAGAAGGGTCGAATGTTTTTTTATACTTGTATTACTGAATACTGATCAATATAATTGGAACACGTTAGAAGTTGTACTTACAGTTAGGTAGTATAAGTACTAGTAATTTAGATACTACATAAATTAGTTTTTATAATAATAATTAAACTGAAAACACACAACCTATATTTTTATTTATGCATAACTTGAATTATTAATATAATTACCTATCATACCATTACATACAATATTTTTTTTTGAACAATGAATGCAACCTATAAAAATATTCAAACTAGTTATAGTATTATTTATTTGTTGATGTTATCGATCAATTACAAAATTATACTAGTGATACACGTGTGTCCGGTACGTGTTTGTTTGATAAAGGTCAATTAAGCTCCGATTTTGCTACCATTAATCTAGACGAGAACTGTATTGTTTTGGGATTATATACGTATACGTAGTTATAATGGTTTACAACATTCCACACGTGAAAGGCATTATAATAGTCTAAACAGACAATTATATGTATTTTTTTTTTATATTAGCTTCGAAAAAACTGATATTTGAACAAGTTAAGGATACATTTAACACATGAGAAAAAATAAAAAGAGGTTTTCATGTTTAAAGTTGTTTTTTATATAAGCCAATCTAAAGTTTTATTTTATATTTTGTTGTTTAAAAAACAAAACTTGAAAAATCAATTATATTTATAAAATATAAAATATTATTTAAACCAAATATAAACAAATAGTACCTAACCATGAAAATATACATCTAATAGGTATCTAATAATCAAATAAACATTTTAAATTATTTCTAAGTAAAGTTTGTACTTAGTTATATATAGTATAACCATTAATAATTTACTCGATCGAAATTAAATTCTTTTTTAGTTTTGTAATTTCTAAATGATATTCATTAAATATATTTTATTCAATGTGTATATAATATATATACTGTGTCTCACTCGCCTAAAGTATCTCCGTGGTAAATTAGTATATTTAAATGCTGTTTTTTCAACATATATATAAAAAATCCAAATTAAAAAAAAATTACCTCGGAGATATTTGGGGTGATGCTTTACTTTTGGTACATAATGTATAAACACAGTCTTCCAAATTGCGTGTAACAAAAATGGTGGGAATCTCATAAGAACCGATATAATCCCAACCATTTTTGTTTCATGAAATTAGGAAGACCTGTAAATATTTATAATTTATAAAAGTTTCAATGATTAAAAACAAATAACTTAACAATATTAATATATGTTTTTTTTTTGTTATAGGTATTGCGATGGTAGTACTCGCTTATTATACTAATTATTTTACAAAATATCTACAACTGTAAAAAAAATATAAATATTTGGAACTTAAAAAAAATAATATATAACTACATTATTATCCTACAAAATATTAACTACAGCTGTTAGTAAAATTGCTTAAGATCAAGCAATTCCTAAAAAAACATTAATGTTTATTGTTTATACATTATAAGTAATATAAATCGTATAGGTAAAGCGTATTATTAACAAACAATGTATTAACAAACAAAAAAGCGGTGATTTAAGTAATAATTAATATTAAATATTAATCACTGTTGACAAAAATACATACATCTGCAGTATAGGAAGTCATCCAGTATTTATGCGAATTATTAAATATGTAGTTACAACATTTTTTTAAAATTTTAATTGTGATTCTCGAAGTAATGTTAATTAAACATAAACATATTATATTGATAAAACCGTATTGTATGTATAATGTATATTCAATGTTCAAGACTAAATTTTCAATTCTTTAAAATAAGTATACATATTTTAATTTTCAGTGAAGTAAATAGGGGTATTAGTTTAGGAAAAATCAGAAAATTGGAATTTAATTTGTAATAATAATTTTAAATATAAGTTGATACCTATTTACAAGAAATTTAATGTATAGGTATGTATTATTAGTATATTTTGCTGCAGAGCCTAGCAGCTGAATTAACCGGAACCTATTAAACCGAGAATAATATATAGTTCTAGTACGTTTTTTTTTTTACAAATTTCATAACGAGATATGCGTTATTTTGCAGTTTGTACGATTTTGCTATTAGTTCAGTTGTATAATAATAATTATTAAATGAAATAATTTTACATTTTTACAATCAATCGGTATTAATTATTAAATGTTTACATTATTAATGCCAACACATTTTAATATTTATAGCCTTATAGGAGTACCATCTATCAGTAATATTTTATGAGTTAAATTAAAATTCTACTGAACCACTCACAATTTAAAAATGTATTTATATACCTAGTTTTTAACATATTATAATATATGAAATTTCGAAACTTTCAAAATAAGAAATGTTTACAATCCATAAAAACAACGGGAATAATTGTTATTTGCATGGATCTCTAATTAATAATTTATAATACGCGTACTATACAAATATTACAAATATCTGATATATTTGTTGCAATGTTATGAAAATGAAATGTGAAAACATCCTCCAACAAGATTGTCGATATACTTTTTTGAAAGTAATTATATTAATAGATAACTAGTTAGTAAACATTTATTGATTTTTGATAATATTTTTTATGCTTACATTTAGTGTTTTTATTAAATTCATAAAATTATTGTTAAAAACTTTAAGTGCTCATTTAAAAAAAAAAAATCAATGGGGTAAAAACAATTACTAGACCACCGACCGATAACATTCTAATTCATTAACCTTATACAATACACACACACTCACGCGCGCATATTTAACTACCTACCGTAAATATAATAGCAAGAACAAAACGCATGCAATAAATTAGTAAGTCAAAACTACTCATTAGTTAAACAAAATCAACTGATTAAAATATTTTTTTTTTTTACAAGCTGTTAACATCAAACAGTGTCACAGTGTGTTAAAATATTTATAACAGAAACCTGAAAAATACATTGTTGTTTTAGGTAAATAAAATTATATTTTTACTACCATACTATTAAGTGCGAATATAAGTAGGTACCTACCAAATACATATTTTATAAATTTAAAACAATATTTAAAAGTTTTTTATTCGATACAAATTAGGTACATATTAAATATTATTTTCAAACTAAAATTTACCCGATGTACTCAATGTAAAATGTTGTGGTATAAATTGTACTTATTATGATTAAAGTTTACTTGAAAATTAATTAGAACAAAAGAATCTTATATCAACATACCTATATATATTATATTATCATTTGTGAGATTTTTAAATTATATGATATACCAGTCTGTATTCATATGATGTTTATTACTTTATTAGTATTGATATTTATTAAACATATAAAAATGTATAAAATGCACATGCATAATTTTTAAAAAATGTTAATTTATGAAATAATTAATGTAGGTAGTATACAAAAAATCAATTTCTAATATAATATATGCAATATAACCAGAGACCTCTACTATGAATATAATACGTCACTTATTATTCACTATAGTAGGCACCTATATAGATTTGGTACACGTGTCGTCGACCAAAATCAATATACAAATACCACTCTTTATTTGAAAACTCAAGTTATGTTATTATAGGTTTAATTATTAATGTAGATAATTAATTGTATATAATATGTATTATTAAATAGTTTAATGAATGGGAGGGAGTCAATTAGGTAATATAGATACAATTTGACATCAAGACGGCTCGTCAAGATTTTAATAATTGACACATTATAATATAAATTATATATTAATATACCTAACGGCTAACACCATAATAGCAAGTATGTTTTGTATGTTTTCTAATCGTCACCGTTTCTACCACAATAATAACGGTTTATTGTCATAACTCTAAAGGTATCTCGTTGTTTTCTACGTAAAAAACAGGCAGTGGTTTCGTCATACTATATCACACCTCAGGTCTGCCGACCACATCGACCGATTGCAGAACATAATATGATATTATATTATTTTAACATATATATTATATTTATATATAATATAGCGATAAGCCTTGTGCGAACCCAACGTGACGTTGTTGTTTACATACAAAAATTAATTATATTATTAAACAAACTGGTCATATATATATTTTTATTATTATTATTATATTATAATTGAGAGTATAGTTTGTAATTAGTAATTACACGCGCTACAGTCGATGAAGGATTTTAAGAGGGAATAGGGGGCGTCGTCGAGTGGGCAATGATAACCGCTGGATCGACACGAGTAAAATCGCATCCTAAAATAATACATACATTTCTATTTCGTCCACTACCACTGTAAAATCTATTGTATATATTTTAATTCGTTACTATAATATATTGAATTTATATCACTTTATTATAAGATATTATATATCAAAATATATATCAAAATATACCTCCGCCGTTTCTGTATTGCCTCGTCGGGAATTTGAAGCGGCGGCGGTGGTGGTGGTTCACAGACGGCCGGCATGGGCATGACCATGGCCATAGGTATGGGACCCGGCTGCAGATAGCCGCCCGGGTCTCCCGCGGAGGACTCGATGGCCCCGTAATGGGGCGGACCCGCGTATCCGTACATCCAGCTGCTGCTAGAGCAGTAGTCGTAGCGGCCAACCGTTGCTCATAACACCACCGCTGTCGCGACGTCTTCGCGTCCAGAAGTCGTCGCCGAGACGACATATATGTCGCGAGACACCATAAAAAATAAACCAACGGAATTATCGAGACGAACGACACCGAAAAAATATTATATATTAATATATAATTAAAAAAACGAAAACTGAAAAAACAACGATTTTCCTATTTCACTAAAACCGAACTGCGAGTGATGATATTTTAACACACACACACATACACACAAACACTATAAAATATAAATATATTATCATAAACACGCACGTGGACAACTCCGGTACGCAGACTCGAGTAACGCGAACGACGCGAGTACGCTGAAGACTGAACAGTGAACCGGACGACCACGGCCGCCACCGCCGCCGCCACCGACCACCGCCATCGCCATCGCCACAGGTACACACGCATTACACGGTCTGTGTTGTACGGCGTCGGTGGTAGTAGTGGGAAATGTGGAGGGGACTGGAGAGAGGCATTCCCCACCACCGCGCCGCGCAAGAGTATGATCGTGGGGAAATGCTTAAAGAAAAAACAAGATTCCGACAAGCATTGCTAGGTAACGCCGATAGCGCGCGCGGTTAATGTGTTGTGTGTCGGGTTTATCGTATAATATGATGATGAATAGGAATATACCGAAGAGGAGGGAAGTAAAAAAAAAATGAACTGTTTATTAGGGCGAGCGGTACTTTGCATTTAAGGTATAATATAATACGCAACTGCACTAGGGGAGAACAGGTCGACGACTCCCGAAAGTATAGAATGACGTATTTTTGTGCTATATTCGATTGGTGAAAATATCAAAAGTTGGACATTCATGAAGTTTAACAAAATAATAGTATTGTATAATAATAAAAATAGTACCACTGGTACTATTATTGTTGCAGTTCCATCAGAATAATACAGATGTACAATTTTCCGCAGAAATTGAGTGAGGGTGCAACCAACAGCGTGAAAATACCCTACATCATCAATTACAATATAATATATAAAAATATATTATAATAATTAATAAATAATAATCAATGCTCATAATATTATAATAATATAATACCATATCATATACATACTATTATTACATAAAATTGGTAGGTAAAACAATTTATTAAATTATTTAAAAATATTTAGCAATACCGGATTTATATAGGTACTATTGGTACTAACATTATTCTACGGAATTAACTTTTCTGGCGTGGTTGCATAACAAATAATTTTTTTATTATTGCTTTAAAAAAAATATTAATGTACTTTTTGTAAAATTACTATCCTAAATATTGTGTTCATATACGAACACAAAATATAAGAATGAGTATAATAAGATAATATTAATTATTAATGTATTCATTTAAAACACATAACGCATGCTATGCACAATACTAAGGAGTCACAAGTCGTCTAGTCACTACTCACAATTTATTTATTGGAAGTGTAAATTACACACAAAAAAAGTAGAAAATACATTATGTGGAACGAATAAAAATAATATGCAAATGTAATACAACTAAAGGACTAAAAATTGATACTATATTTTCCCCTAATTCTCGGTAGGTACAATATGACACATTGACACAAAGTAGATTAGATCCTTGTCGCCTGTCGGGGCATCATGTCTGAACCCCGAGTGATAGATAGTTTCCTTTTGGAGACGTAGTTTATTTTTTTTATCCCCATTTATATAACGAAACTGAGAACTAAACATATGTTACACATATAATTTCTAACGGTTATTATTTCGATTAGTGAAAGAAAGGACGTTTAAGTCCTTTATTTTTATCTTTTTCTAAAAAGTTTGTATCGTATAATATATTATGATTATTGATTTAACCAATATCATTTATCTATAGAAATAGATGAAGGAAAAAAGCCCAGAAATATAAATATAAATATAAATGTGAACACATGTATACTTTACTCCTAATTAGTAATTACCATGTAACTATGACAAAATATAATAATATATTATAATGAAAATAATAATTTATTGCTAATTGTATAAAATAAAGACTAAATAAAATAAAAATATAAATATGAATATACAATATTATGTATACGTCATGATATATTGTGTTATAAGTTATAAGTCAAAAAACATAAAGGTACATACTAAAATATTGTCTGTTATCTAAATAGTAAATACCTATATTATACTATCACCTGTTTTGTATTAACTTATTATATTATTATTTATAGTTGTATAATTTTTGTATACATTTTAGTATGTTTATAGTATATACTATAGACCTGCGAGGACCGTACATTTTTGGCCCGGTCCGGTCCATCAATCTTATCCTCAGGCGCAGCCCGGCCCGGTCCAAAAAATATTGTGAAAAAAGCCATGGCCCGGTCCGAAAATAATGCTAAGCTCGTAAAAAGCCCGGTCCGGTCCATCAATTTTATCCTCAAGCCCGGCCGGCCTGGTTCAAAAATATTGTGAAAAAAATATATATTATTATTATGGTATATTATTATATTCATTATGATTATATCTAGTATTTAGTATCTATCCATAGAGTATACTCTATATGTATCTATCTGTACCAACGTCGGTTTTATCATTATTATTTATTATTTTAAATTGTGATTATTTACTGTCGAAGAAAAATCCTTAAAAAGCATGGTCCAACCCTTGATTTATTATTCGAAATCCGGCCCGGCCCGGCCCGTAATAAAATTCCAAGACTTAAAAAGCCCGGTCCAACCCTTTATTTTGTTTCAAAGGCCCGGCCCGGTCCAATATCACTACGGGCCGGGCTTTTTAAGGACCTGGTCGGGCCGGCCAGCCCCTTGCAGGTCTTTAGTATATACTTAAGACTTATGTTTTAGATTCTGAGCGGAGCGATGAATGTATTGGTTTTACAATGTGGTATGTTTTTTTTTATATTTTTGTGTCTGTCATCACGTTTTAGGACAGTAAAAGTGCTTGGATTTTCTTCATCAGTAGCTTTTCTGATAGGAAAGTGAATCTAGTTGGTACTTTGGGGGGTCAAAAGTATAAATTTCCCAGTAGTTTTCACAAGCGCCGGGAAAAACAACATAAAAATTAAGGAAAAACGGGAATTTTTACGCAAAATTGGTTTTCCAAAAAATCGATTTTGGTTATTGGTGTAACTTCTAAAACAAATGAACGTATATACATGAAATTTTCACTGGTTGTTTATATTTGCATTTTCTATACACGATTACATTTTCAAAATATTTTGATTTATTTTGAACTGTTTAGGGACATTTTCATTTTCCATTTTTTTTTAGTTTTTTTTCTAAAAATATCAATAAAATTTTATTTGTTGGTTGCGAAAGCTTGAAAATTTAATAGAAGGCTCCTAATATGTTGTTTCAAAGGCAGATGAAAAATATTAAAAATCCTTAGTTACAATTTTTTTTATAAGCATTTAAAGTTCAAAAATTGACAAAATATGGAAAAATCACGAAAATTAGCAAATTATTTTGAGTTAAGAATTCGTAAAAATTTTTCTTTTTAAATCTAAGATTTGAAAATGAAACACAAGATTCCTTATAAGATTATCTACCTTTATCAATAAAAAAATCTCTACCGGACAGTCAAATTAAATTTTTATGAGCGTTTGAAATTCAAATTTTTACAACATTGGATTTTCACTCGATTACTCATGTAGCGATTTCCTTATTTTGTTGCAATTCAAAAACGAACAACTGTAGATACATGAAAATTTCACTGAATGTTTAAATTAGCATTTTCTATACACCATACAATTTTGAAAATATTTTGACTCTTTTTGAGTTGTTTATGGACATTTAGCTTTATTTTTTAGTTTTTTTTTATAAATATCAATAAAGTTTTATCTGTTGGGCCAAAAAGTGTAAAAATTTAATACAAGGCTCCTGATATATTGTTACAATAGCAGTTGAAAAATATTAAAAATACATAGGCACAGTTTTTTTTATAACCATTTAAAGATCAAATTTTGACAAAATTTATCAAAATCTCGAAAATTATCAATCATTGTAATTAATAAATTATAAAATGTTCAGTTTTTATAGCTAAGGATTACAAATTCAACACAAAGGTTCTCATAAATAGTTCATACTATAACCAAAAAATCTAAAAAATATATGAACACACTTATTTTTTACAGACATTTTAAATTCAAATTTGGACGAAATTACATATTAAAAAACCTAGAATAACTATTTTAGTTATTTTGTTGTGATTGAATAATATTATTCGTGGGTACTTGAAACTTCTAAAGTGTACTATTATATATCTATGATAGTATCAAGGTTTTTGTTGATGTATAACGCGTTATAAGTACCTAATGGATATTGTGATATGATTAATTTGGAATTCATTATAGGTCAATTTTTTTAATACCATAGATAAGTATATAATATGTCCTATACATACACTGACATACCGTCACCGCTCAGAATCGTTTTTCTTATACAATGATATTATATCATTGAATTCAAATTTAATACCATCCATTATACAGTGACCCACTTGTAACCTACTGTACAGCAGAGCGACACCCACTTGCCCACCTTTTTTGACTTATAACTTATAGTATCTATAGTATCTACCCAGGACTGATATTTTTTGACTCATAACTTATAACACAATATATCAACACGTATACATACCTAATATTGTGTTCATATTTATAATTCTGGGCTTTTTTTCCACGATTAATAGAAATAACTATGAATGCTCACTTTATATTTAAGGCTTGGTATAAACTAAACAATTATTAAATTAAAACAATTATGATTTGATACTTTTTTTAATAAATTATACCTATTAATCAAATTAAAAGATACAGAACATTATTCAATTTTATTCTAAAGTGTCTAAACAGCAACTGATAGAATTTAACACATTTTAGGCGTGTTTATTTGTGTGCAATTCTATAAAAAATTATACATAACAAACTTAAAAAGGTGGGTAAGTAGATGTCGCTCTGCTGTACAGTAGGTTACAAGTGGGTCACTGTATAATGGATGCTTTTAAATTTGAATTCAATGATACAATATCATTGTATAAGAAAAACGATTCTGAGCGAAGACGGTATGTCAGTCTAGGTTTAAGACAAATTATATACATATCTATATGGTATTAAAAAAAAAATTGACCCATAATAAATTCAAAATTAATCATATCACATTATCACAATATCCATTAGGTACTTATAACACGTTATACATCAACATCAATAACAAACCCTGATACTATCATAGATATATAATAGTACACTTTAGAAGTTTCAAGTAGGTCCCCACGAATAACATTATATAATCACAACAAAATAACTAGGTTTTTCAATATGTAATTTCGTCCAAATTTGAACATAAAATGACTATACAAATAAACTGTGATATTAATTACGATAATTAATAATTTTCGAGATTTTGAAAAATTCTGTCAAAATTCGATGTTTAAATGCTTATAAAAAAAAATTGTGACTATGTATTTTTAAATGTCGCTCTGCTGTACAGTAGGTTACAAGTGGGTCACTGTATAATGGATGCTTTTAAATTTGAATTCAATGATACAATATCATTGTATAAGAAAAACGATTCTGAGCGAAGACGGTATGTCAGTCTAGGTTTCAGACAAATTATATACATATCTATGGTATTAAAAAAAAAATTGACCTATAATAAATTCCAAATTAATCATATTACATTATCACAATATCCATTAGGTACTTATAACACGTTATACATCAACATCAATAACAAACCCTGATACTATCATAGATATATAATAGTACACTTTATAAGTTTCAAGTAGGTACCCACGAATAATATTATATAATCACAACAAAATAACTAGGTTTTTTAATATGTAATTCCGTCCAAATTTGAACATAAAATGACTATAAAAATATTCTGTGATTGTATATTTTTTAGATTTTTCGGTAAGAGAATTAACTACTTACGTGGAATCTTGTTTTAAATTTTCAATCCTTAGCTATAAAAACTGAACATTTTATAATTTATTAATTACGATGATTAATAATTTTCGAGATTTTGAAAAATTCTGTCAAAATTCGATGTTTAAATGCTTATAAAAAAAAATTGTGCCTATGTATTTTTAATATTTTTCAACTGATATTGTAACTATATATCAGGAGCCTTGTATTAAATTTTTACACTTTTTGGCCCAACAAATAAACTTTATTGATATTCATAGAAAAAAAAACTAAAAAAATTGAAAAATGAAAATGTCCGTAAACAGCTCAAAAAGAGTCAAATATTTTCAAAATCGTATGGTGTATAGGAAATGCTAATATAAACATTCAGTGAAATTTTCATGTATCTACAGTTATTCGTTTTTGAATTACAACAAAATAAGGAAATCGCTACATGAGAAATCGAGTGAATATCCAATGTTGTAAAAATTTGAATTTCAAACGCTCATAAAAATTTAATTTAACTGTCCGGTAGAGATTTTTTTATTGATACAGGTAGACAAACTTATGAGTAATCTTGTATTACATTTTAAAATCTTAGATTTAAAAAGAAAAATTTTTACGAATTCTTAACTCAAAATAATTTGCTAATTTTCGTGATTTTTCCATATTTTGTCAATATTTGAACTTTAAATGCTTATAAAAAAAAACTGTGACTAACGATTTTTAATATTTTTCATCTGCCTTTGAAACAATATACTAGGAGCCTTCTATTAAATTTTCAAGTTTTTTAACCAACAAATAAAATGTTATTGATATTTCTAGAAAAAAAACCAAAAAAAAATGAAAAATGAAAATGTCCCTAAACTGTTCAAAATAAATCAAAATATTTGAAAATGTTATCGTGTATAGAAGATGCAAATATAAACAACCAGTGAAAATTTCATGTACCTACGGTCATTTGTTTTAAAGTTACACCAAAACCAAATTCAATTTTCTGAAAAATCGATTTTGCGTAAAAATTCCCATTTTTCCTTAATTTTTCTTTTGTTTTTCTTGGCGCTTTTGAAAAAAACTGGGAATTTTAAATTTTGACCTCCCAATGCACCAACGATATTCACTTTCCAATCGAACAAGATACTGAAGTCGAAAATCGAAGCATTATTTCGACGACTTATCGTGTACACAGACACAAAAAAAATAAAAAAAAAAAATAAATAAACACACATCATTGTAAAATCAATACATTCATCGTTTCACTCAGAATCTAAAATTGAAAAATGAAAATATCCGTAAACAGCTCAAAAAGAGTCAAAATATTTTCAAAATTGTATGGTGTATAGGAAATGCTAATATAAACATTCAGTGAAATTTTCATGTATCTACGGTCATTTGTTTTAAAGTTACACCAAAAACCAAATTCAATTTTCTGAAAAATCGATTTTGCGTAAAAATTCCCGTTTTTCCTTAAGTTTTCTTTTGTTTTTCTTGGCGCTTTTGAAAAGTACTGGGAATTTTAAATTTTGACCTCCCCAGTGCACCAACGATATTCACTTTCCAATCGAACAAGATACTGAAGTCGAAAATCGAAGCATTATTTCGACGACTTATCGTGTACACAGACACAAAAAAAATAAAAAAAAATAAATAAACACACATCATTGTAAAATCAATACATTCATCGTTTTAATCAGAATCTAAAATGAAATTAATGACATAATCTCAGGTATTATAATATTGTACGTGGATAGTAGGCCAAATATAATAATTATTAATTAAACCAAGTCTTTCAACGACATTCTTATGAGTCGTAAATAATAAGCATTAAATATTATTAAATTAACGATAGGTTATTTTTTATAGGCACAGCAACAAATTTATTTTTAAAAGTTGAGAAGGAATTATAAATAAAGATTTTTTTTATTATAAAAATATACTTGGTATCTATATATTATTTAATTTGTTAAGTAATTTCCTGGATGATAATCTTTATAAATTTGATACGTATACTACTGCATTGAAAATATACATAATTTTATATTGATAAATATAAATTATGTACGACCATAATAGTTTTTATTTTTCTTACCCAAATTTATCCAGCTTATATTATTAAATAGTTTTTGTTTACACACAACATTTACGAAATGTACGATATCTATCCGTAAGAACCTAATTGTAATATATCTAATGTTTCTAATAATATAATATACTTAATAAATAATTGAATTTTATGATAAACGTATATTTTTTATCCGAAAAATTGAAAACCATAGAGTTGTAAAGTGATCAACTATTATTAAAAATCGAAAATTATTTATTTTTTCATATAAATACTTATATACTCAATAAAACATTCTGACATTATTTGTTACTATCAGCGATTCAAACTTATGACTCGTCAGATCAGTCAACAAATATACAGAACAATAACTATTTATATAAATGGTATAAAAGAATATATTAATAATTCCAGGACAATACCAACCCCCTTTTTTATTATTTTTTTTGTATTTCATTATTAATATTTACCTGGTGACATGTTTTGTATTTTAACATCTTGTACATTTATTAAAAACATCAAAAGATTCTTACTGAGTAGTTATAAATAACCGAATAGATCTTATCATTGGCCCTGTACATCACGTTCATCAGATATTCATCAACCGTAGAAAAACTATGTAGGTACCCACACTTTGAACATACGATTATCCTTTGCTTTACATAATAAATAAATAACAAAAATACAAAATATACATATTATTTATGTACTAACAAACCAACTATATTATTTTAGTACAGTAAAAACTCAAAAATACAAAACATATTATGTAAAAAAATTTAAGATCTATTGTGTTCAAAATAAAAACCCCATAAAATAAATAATTTACTAGTTCTTACTATAGCCTATAGGTAACAGGTACCTATAATAAATTTTGCGCCATTCATGCACGAAATACACAATTTATACTTATTTAAATCAAAAATATTCTTAATTTCCGTTTAAATTTTAGTAAAGACATATTTATAGCACTCATGTTTTTGTGAAGGACGCAGCGCATTGTTGGAACTCTTATATATTATTAAGTAACATAGGCCAGTATATCGATTAACAGAGTTAAGGAAAAAAATTAATATTGACGGATTGGTTTTACAGTCCCATTTTAGATTCCGAGATGATGATTTTTAAATTGTTATCTTATAATAAAATTGTCATCACCTTTCAGAGTATTAAAAATGCTTCAATAATCAACTTTGGCATTGTTGTCTGGTAGAATGTTGGATCTAGATAGTACTTTTTGGGGAATTTAATCCCCTATCATTTTTCAATTAATTGGTAAAAAATGTACAAAAAAGATGTGGTCAAGAGGGTACCACTCTGCTGTACAGTAGGTGTCGAATGGGTCACTGTAATGGATGTGTTATACTAGAATGCATTGATTTATAAATGTATACGGAAAACGATTCTGAGAGATCAGTCTATCAGTATAATATTAAGAATATTTCAATATATGTTTTTTCGATATTGCTATTTAACTTATTTTACTATGATCCATACCTAGAGTATTACAGTATATACAGTAACCTATTAGGTTTATTTCAGTAGCGTACCCCCCCCCCCCCCCGAAATGTTAAGAAAATAAAAAAATTATTTGTATGGTCTATAATAGTCGCTCAAAAAGTTCAGTAAAAGTTGATCAGCCCCCCCCCCCCACCCCCGAAAAAAATGTCTGGCTACACCACTGGTTTATTTCATTTTTGGCAAAAAACATTGTATTTAATATACTAATTATTTATATTTCATTTAATAGTATATAGTATATTATACCAATATATCTATCATAATATTATATTATTTTATTAACTTTTGTGTCAATACCACTTTGGGGAATTTTGAATTGCAACAAATCGTTATTTTTCTATATTCGTCAACATTTTAACTTAAAATGTCTATAAAAAAACCTATAATATTAAGATTTTTTTTTTACAACATTACTATTTATGAGGAACCTTGTATTAAATTGTAAAGTTTTGTAGGTACCTACCTAACGAATTTTTTTTTATCGATATTTAAAGAAAATAAATTTAAATATACGAAAATTGAAAATGTCATTAATAATTTAATCAAAAATAGTTATAATACAGGGTGTATCAAAAGTCTTCATCCGATTAAGAACTGATATAGTTCGGCAACGGTTAATCGCAGATTAATGACCAATGTATTAATGGAAAGATTAGATAACCTGCAAGTTTATTTTAAATTATCAACCTAGTTGATAAATTTGGCACCTCGTTTGGCACAGTGTTATGTTTAGTGAACTAGGAAACGTTAGTTTGTTTCGTTGTGGCGACTCCAGAAAGCGTTTTGCGTCCTACGTTTCAATAAGTGCGAGTCGGTAATAACCGTTCATAACCCCCCCATCAAAGGAATCATATTTTTAACCTAACCTAACCTAACCTATCAAAAGGATCATATTTTTATTAACAATATAGTTAACTTTATTTCTTTATGTATTCTGTTAAAGTTTTTTTTTTTCAAATATTTATTGCATCTTTTGCGATGGTTGTGTTTAACAATAATATTATGACTTTATAAAGTATAGTGTTATTATTTATTATTGTATTTGTGTATATAGGATATATTATATACCTATATAACTATAATACAATATTATACATGTTGTTATTTAATAGAGTGTCTATATTAATAAAATACCTACCTTAAATCCAAAATAATAATAATATAAAATGAATTTGATAAGTGTGCGAAATTAAATGCAACTTTTTACCCAGGGCCCCCACATTCTTAAGTCCGGCCCTGGTCATAGGTATGGGATATATAGCTTCCTTTTGGTTTCTCTGGATAGGAGTTTAGAGCTTAACATTTTGTTCATTGAATAGTATCCGCGATTTTTCGCAATTAGCCTTAATCTTATTTCATAATGCATATCATTCTTACTGTTTGGATTTACACCTAAATATTTAAAATGTTCTACTTGTTCAGCAATTGATAAATTTTGAAAAATTCTTCGCCTACTCGTGGTCATATAGTTTGCCTTGCTCTCGTTTATTTTGATTACATTATTTGTACTTTCTTATGTTTTGTTCTGAGTTTCCAAGAATTATAAGATGTACAGATAATTTGCAGTTTTAAAATACTCATAACTGGCTTTAAAATTAAAATATAATAAAAAGCCTATGTTATTGCATAGATAATATTCTTTCTTTTTAATTTGAGAATGGGTCAATTCACTCTAAGTTTTAACCTAACGGAGCTACACGTGTTCTGCTGAGCGTACAATTTGTTATATTACGCACTTGTAAGACGGCGAGTCACGGAGACAACATGCGGGTGCGGCGTCCTCTTAAATACATAAACTACCTATGTGAATAAATGAATAAATGAGTTTTATGGGACTCTCTGTAGAGCCAAAAGACGGTTTAAATAAGGTCTACTCCGTTTAACATCACTACATAATGGATATGAAAGGCGTAATACGAGAAGATAGCTTATTATTTATTATTTTGATATGGGTTTGAATGAAAATGGAGGTATAGTACGATTAAGTTAATTTGGCGAGCGTTTGAATTTTTAGGTCATTGAGGAGATTATTGTTTTTGATGAACCAATGACAAAAGGACTGGAATGCATGCGAATTGATCTTAAGTTGGAAGGTTTGGCATTTGTTGATTCCGTAAGACCACACTAGTCCGATGATAGCTTTAAAATTTTTTTATTGGATTAAGGCTTTGACGACTGAGGTCACTAGCCTGTAAAGTTGGTAGGGTTGGTACGCCCATCCATCCGGGAACTAGTGGTACTTACTCTCAGTCACGTTGCGTGACTGATAGCAGCCGACGCGCAGCACCACCAGCTTCAAAAATTAATAGTTTATTACTGATAAATATCTTGAATTGGAGAAGTTTACAGAGCAGGCAGAATCTGAATAAAGTTGAGTGATTTTATTTTATTTTGAGGATGTTGAGCCTAGAATTATAGGTACCCATCGAATGGTGCTCTGATGTACTGTAGGTTACAAGTGGGTCACTGTATAATAGATGGTATTAAATTAGAATTCAATGATATAATATCATTGTATAAGAAAAACGATTCTGAGCGGAGGCGGTACGTCAGTCTAGGTTTAAGACATATTATATACATGTCTATGGTATTAAAAAAAAAATTGACCTATAATAGGTACCAATAATAAATTCCAAATTAATCATATTACAATATCCATTAGGTACTTATAACGCGTTATACATCAACAACAAACCGTGATACTTCTTCTTCCTCTTCAGCTTTTACTGTCCTTGAAGGACTTTCGCTGTCCCTACTACTTTTTTCCAACTATCTCTGTCAATACTGTCTTCTAAAGTTAATCCCTGGGCACACTTGTTTATATCTTCTTTAACCCTGTCTATCCAGCGCTGTCTAGGGTGACCCTTAGGTCTTTTTCCATTGATTTTTCCTTCCAGAGCTTTCTTTAGGATACCATTTGACCTCCATACATGGCCTGCCCATTCAATTCGTTTACTCATAAGGTACGCGTTGATACCGGGTTTTTGATAAATTTGTTGTACTTCCACATTAGTTCTTCTTCTGTACACTTCATTTTCTAGTATAGGTCCATAAATCCTTCTAAGAACTTTTCTTTCGAAGCAAGCCATTTTTTCCTCATTTCATTTAGTATTCGACCATGTTTCACATGCAAATGTTAGAACTGGCCGTAGGAAACTTAAGTACAGGCGTTCCTTTGATCGTCTAGAGAGGATCTTTGACTTGAACAATTTTTCCAAAGCAGGGTTACTACGCTATTAGCGGCTGATATCATAATTTTAATTTCATTATGCATGTTATTGTATTGATTTATGTTCGCCCCAAGATATTTGAAGTTTTCCACTTGTTGGAAGGTATAGTTTTTTACCACTAGGTCCGAGATATCCCTTGTTCCCCTAGTCATGACTAAATATTTGGTTTTATCCTGATTTACTTCTAGACCCATTGGCTTTGCTGCTTTTAACAAATCATTAGTTCATATCGCTACATCTTGTCGCGTACTGCCTATTATAACTATATCATCTGCATAGGCAAGGAGTGTACTATTTGATAACAACCCCATGCCTTGCCGCATTGGCATTAACCTGATCACTTTCTCAAGCGCTAGATTAAAGAGGACTGGCGACAAGGCATCACCCTGTTTGAGTCCTGTGCTAACCTCAAAACTGTCAGATGTACCGTTGGCAAACTTCACTTTGCACATTGTATTCGTATTGCATGCTTTTATGAGATCGATAAGTTTAATAAATTAATAATTAACTTAATAATTAATTTTCAAGCTTTTTTAACCAACAAATAAAATTTTATTGATATTTTTAGAAAAAAAAACTAAAAAAAAATGGAAAATGAAAATGTTTCTAAACAGTTCAAAACAAATCATAATATTTTGAAAATTGTATTGTGTATAGAAAATGCAAATATAAATTACCAGTGAAAATTGCATGTATTTACGATCATTTGTTTTAGAGTTACACCAAAAACCAAAATCGATTTTGTCAAAAACCGATTTTAAGTAAAACTTCCCATTTTTCCTTCATTTTTCTTTTGTTTTTCTTGGTGCTTTTGAAAACTGTTGGAAATTTTCTCCTCCTCAATGCACCAACGATATTCACTTTCCCATCGAATAAGATACTGAAGTTTAAAATCGAAGCATTATTTCGACTACTTATCGTGTACAGACACAAAAATAAAATAAATAAATAAAAAAAAACACACATCATTGTAAAATCAATACATTCACTTAGAATCTAAAAATTTGAACAATTTTGTAAATCAGACCTTAACGAGAGTTCCAGCCTACCAAGTTGAGTTTTACACCGATGATAATTTTGAGAACAAATGGTATTTTGTATTTAAACAACTTTAAGCCACATTTAAAATTTATTATTTTATATAAATAAAAAAGCAGACAAGGGGGAAATGTTGTGCTGTAAATTAGATGTCCAGAAGTCACTGTAATCGGTGTGTTACATTTTAATTCAATGATCGAAAATAATCGGTGCAACTCGTTTGCGCACAACTAATACCGTCGTTAACCTAAAAACGGACGACTCGTTTGCGCACAACATAAACACTGCATGACATATATTTTATATTTTTAAATTTGGACTTACCTAAAGTAATTGATTATCGGTACAAATTATCAGTACAAATGACCTGCATATCAATATTAAATATATCATTAGTCATTATCATCATTGAAAATAATCGACGTGTATTAAACATAATATTTTTAAGCAGTCGTTCGCCAGAAAGCGGTACTACCTATACTGACTAGTGACTATGGACATCGAAATTTGTAATATTTCTGAAACGCGTCGAGGTAAAAAGTGTATAAATATAGATATAGTTATAAATTTAGAGAATTTCGAACTTTAAAATCTAGTTATAAACATTTTAGGTGTGCAAATAAAAAATGTTCCTTGAGTGATGTAGTAAGGTTAGTTAATAATAAAAAAATAAAAATTTTAAAAATGACAAGCACGCATAGAACTTCTATTACTTCTTATTAATTGTATAATTATATATTTATTCAGAACAGACACACACGACATGCACATTTTTAATCACGCCTGTACAAAACAGATGATCCTAAGCCTATATTAAAGTGAGAAGGGAAATGTGCTGTTCTGCTCAAAGTTAAATGTGCGCAAATAAGTTGTACCTTTATAATTTAAACCCAAAATATGTGTGCGCAAACGAGTGGTGATTTTGTGCGCAAACGTACCGTAAAAAAGGTAAATGTGCGCTAACGAGTCGCACCCAAAATAATAGTATACGAAGTAGTAAGTATTACTATACTATATTCAGAATAAGACGACACCAGGTGGCCACGGTAAAAACCGGTTTTGCTATGTAAATCTGGTGTGCTCTTATTCTAAATAGACTATAATACTGGCATTAGCACTACAGTACAAGGAAATCGTTCCATGAGAAATTGAGTGAATATCGAATGTGTTAAAAATTTTAACTTCAAACTCTCATAAAAATGTAATTTGACTTTCAGGTAGACAAGTCTATGAAAAATCTTATATTAATTGTTCAAACCTTAGGTAAAAGACATTATTTTATGAATTTCTGCAAATTTTTGTGATTATAACTTTAGACCTCACTTTAGACGCTCATAAAATTGTGGATCTAGCCTTCATTTTTTTTTTTTAATTTCCATTAAAAACAACGTATGAGGATCTTTATATTAAATTTTCATATTTTTTAACTAAGCGAACATTTTTTTTATCGCCATTAACAAAGAAAACTAATAAAATTAGAAAAATTTGTATGTCTATAATTAGCTCAAAATGAGTCAAAGTATTTCAAAAATTGTATGGTGGATAGGAAATGCTAATATCATTATTTCATGTATATTTGGTATTTTTTTTTTTGAGTTACACCTAAAACCCCGCCTAAAACCAAAATCGATTTTATCCGAAAATTCATGGCTCCGCTCAGAATCTAAAATCTCACTTGAAATCAAAAAAGAATATCGTATTTTTAGAAATTTGAATAGAAAAAAATTTTTCTAACATGATACTGACTCGAAGTAATCATAAAAACTTCATAATAAATTGAAATACTTTTTAAAAATTATTATGGGGGTATGTAGTACGTAGAACGTGTATATATAAGTATATTTTTGTATGCACAATTGTTTTATGAAAGTGATGAATGATATAATATCTCTTCTTTAAAATGTAATACAGGTACCTATACACGAGGGTATACATATTTAGCATGGCAGTACCTATCCTGTAGTTTGGAGACAAAAACTTATAATCATTTTTAAATTTTACATAATTATAACACGCTTAAAAAATTGAGTTGCCGACCCCTTGCCTGGCCTTAGTGAAAATATAAATATTTAAAATTAAAATAATAATAAGCCACCTCAATAATTAAGCAATATTGCCTATTAGTGTACCTGCTTTGTAATATGTGTTATCTTCAATAAAGACACTGTATAGGTACACTTCATTATTAAGATTCAAGATAGACTTGTGTAACAGTGTAGATTTATAAATACGACCATATTAGTTGGAACATTTTTACTGCAAATATATGTTCACAAACAAAATAAACAAATTAGGAAATTCATTAGTAATACACACACAATTATCAAACTAATGACATTTATCGCTCTATTTAGAAACAAATACTTTTAAGAAAATGTTTAAGGCTACTCGTAATTAATATAAACAATAAATTAATATTTTTATTTTTGATTAATATAAATTCTATAATAAATAGTTAATAACTAATACTAACTAGATATATTTAATCGTACTATTCAACTACACTATTTAGTTTCAGATCAAAACATATTTACAATAACATCATACTTATATAATACAACTTAATCCATATTCCTTATTTGGTATGTAACTAAAATGGATATCAATTGAATATAGTTCATAAAATGAATAATACATCATAGATTTATGTTTTTGAACAGTTTGTTTTTTAAAACAATAAACTTCTGAATCGCAATTGTTTACCAAACAAACACATTCAACTAAGCAACATACGATTATGTTTGTGTTGTGTTATCCAAAATATGGTAGGTATAGAAGTCATGTTGCATGTTTGCCATCAAAACTAACAATGTACATTGAGAATTGTCAAATTTAATTTTCTCATAGGCTATTGCCTAATAATTATTACTTATTAGTTGTTAGTTATAACTATATGTAATGCAGATGCTGTATTTATAATAGATGCGTAGATGCAATTTAATATGTTTTTTAGCCTAGTAAGAAAAATTTTAATGGAATACAACAAAATAAATGTTAGTACCTATACAGTAGTAAAAACAGAAGTCTCATCAATATTGATTAAATCTTACTATATACTTATACAGGGTGATTCTTTTATCATTGAACACTCATTATTTCAAAAAGTATTAATGTTTAAGAAAATATTTTTTTACATAGTTTCAAGTTGTTAAAAAACAATATTTTTAAATATTTTTTATCCTTTTAATTTTTTAAGTTTTTTACTTTTTTGAATGACAACATGTAATTTTAATTTGATATTCAAAAACAGAATATTTTTCTGAGTATTTCGATACATAAAAATTGAATTTAGGGCAATTAGTTTATGAGTTATAAGTATTTAAAGTTTAGATGAGCGGAGTAGAGTGGTACGGGGTTACCCCGCGAAATGTTTGTCCACTACTCCGCTCATCTAAACTTTAAATACTTATAACTCATAAACTACTTGCCCTAAATTCAATTTTTATGTATTAAAATACTCAGAAAAATATTCTGTTTTTGAATATCAAATTAAAATTACATGTTGTCAATCAAAAAAGTAAAAAACTTAAAAAATTAAAAGGATAAAAAATATTTAAAAATATAATTTTTTAATAAAAATATTGTTTTTTAACAACTTGAAACTATGTAAAAAAATATTTTCTTAAACATTAATACTTTTTGAAATAATGAGTGTTCAATGATAAAAATATCACCCTGTATATAAAATTAACCCTTTCACTGCTCTAGACGTACTATTACATTCCTATATTTTATAATATTCTCATTTGCCGGTAACCGTACAAGCTTAGAAAACCTTGGCTTGCATTATTGTATACTTGAATAATTAGATCATATAGATCTCAAAATTCATATTAAAAAAATTAAAAAGTGAAAACAGAAATTATAATAAATACTTTATTTTATGTAGCATAGTGAATAAATTGCAGTGAATGGGATAAATAAAATATAATTGCTCCACAAATAACTTGGGTATATTTTAATGTATTTTGGTTGATTAAATATCAAGCATTTAATTCAATTTTAACAACATTTTTGTTTAACATTATACTCAAAATGTAAATTTTTACATTACAAATAATAATAATAATAATTGCATATTCTTAATTTTAGATAATTAATAAGGTTAAAAATAAATATTTAATAAGTGGAATAACAATTTAAGTTATAATGTTGCAATTAGGAAATATTATTTGTGGGAACATAATTGAAAATGTTAACGTATATATATTTCCAACACACAATGCCTTTTCAAAAACCAAATTACTAAAAATAAATAATTTTATTAGCAATATAAATATATCATAAAATATACTTAAAAATAAAATAAGCTAACGAATCATCATTTCAAAACCATTATTCATATGCAATAATGTATCATTGGATTCAAATTGAACCCATACATTACCGTACATTATACTTGCTCAATAACGAGTTATATTTGAGACCTACTGTTCAGTATAGTGGTTACCTACTTCCCCCCTAAGAATATACATTATACATAAAGTAATAATATAGTTGAGTACCTATACAAAATTAAATAATGTCAATTGCCATTTTACAATGATTCTTAAATATATATACTTTAATATACTCTTCTTATAATGAAGAATGTAAATTCGTTTTTTGAATATATAATCAACAAAAAAAAAAAAAATGAATGATGGTGAACAACTATGAACTGCACATGTAATAATAGGGTTTGTTAACCAGAAACAAAATTGAAACTAAGAGAAGGCAATAACTGTAGTGATGTCAATTATAACAATTGGTAGGTAGGAAGGTAATTGCTCTATAGAACCTTAGGCTACGTTTTGATTTTAAATAGATGACTGGCATTTTCCAATCTTTGGAGTTTCTTCTGAATGTAACATCAATATGAAATAATTATTTTTATAAAATCAAAACTACATGAAGTTTAAAATATTAATAATTTCATATTTTATTGAATTTATTATTATAGTTAAAAATTATTTTATTTTAAACAAATGGGTATCATGATATTTTTTATAAATTTGGAATATTTATGATTCAAATTCTGTAAATAATTTTATTCAACAAATTCAAATTTAACTAATAAATTAATAACACTATCCTAAATTAACTTAAAATTATATAAGTTACAACTCACAACCTATGTGAAAAACATTTTCTTATTTTATGTTTTAAAATATTAATACCAATCAGGCAGATGTCTATTGATTGTTGAGGTATATAGTTGGTAGGGTAATGTCCTTCATGAACTTGATTCATGTTTACATAGAATATCTTGTATTCTTGTATATTTAATATAACATTTAATAATTGTTTCATTTAATATTTATTATCTGTATATATAAAACAGTAAGCTGACTCACTTATCTATCAACGCACAGCTCAAACCATTGGACGGGTCGGACTGAAATTTGGCATACAGATATCTATTATGGTGTAGGCGTCCGCTAAGAAAGGATTTTTGGATATTCAACCCCTAGAGGGGAAAATAAGGGGTTGTCAAAATACAACAGTGGAGCCATCTATCAAGCAATATCTAATTTAAATATACAATATTAGTTTTAAGATACAAAATGTATATGTACTTGATATTTGGAATAGTGTTTCCTTTAATGATCTAGATGTGCAATAAAAAGGATTTTCTGATGTTCACATTTTAAAAAGGTGGTCAAACAGGGATCTTAAGATTCACGGTGGAAATTGAAACTTTTTTTTGTTTATTAATGGTTGCCTTTGGTTGCAGGTTATATATTATACAAATTATTTCACAAAGTAGGTATAATAATGCCGATTTGTCGGTAAAAATAAAATTAAATAAATTAAAATTAAATAACCCCCAAACTATATTAATATTATATTAAATGCTTCTAAACATTTGGCATGATCAACTATGACTTCAATACTATTTTAGGTATACTGTATAAACATTTTTTCAATTACAAAGATATACTAATATAGTAATATAGTTTTATTTTGTCACCCACCTAGCTATGTCCGCAATCTACCACAGATCTACCTGATAATATACTGTTCACATAACCATAAGCGAGTCTCACGGGATGGCTAAAAATTAAAATTTAATATGATTTTCCATCTATATGCACAACAAATTATACCCAAAAGGAGTTAACCAATCAAAATTTTTTCCCAGGCAACGCTGGGTTATTCATCTAGTAATGACATATTATGAATAATCTCGTGAATAACTAACTCAAATTTCAATCAACAATCATAAGGCATAATTATATTCATTGATGATGATGAAGTGACATGTAGACATTCAATAACTAGTCTGATAGAACTATTATTAGTTTATACCGTATACTCAATTAACATTAGTTAAAAATGTGCAATAACTCTTATAAAAAGATTTTGTATTTTCATAAGTCTATACAATAAAAAGTTATTTGTTCCAGAACTGTTGTTTGTTAATTACTGTTAAAAATAATTTAATGTTTAATTAATTTTGATGAAATGTCAATAAATTTGTTTGTAATGTTATCTAACTTTATTAAAATAACATTTTTTTAATAAGTATTAGTATAAACTATTATTTATAGCTCAACAATTAATGATTGCATTTATAATGTATAAAATGAAATAAAGTAAACTTAAAATAAAATTTAAGTATAATAACAATTTAAATGTTTCAAAAATGAATCAATTGTATCTACATATAACATAGAAAAAAGTACTAAATGTTTAATAATCGTGTATACCACTAAAACAGCATTAAACATTTATACTATTCACTATATTTTAATTGATATACTTATCGTTTTTTAAGATTTTTACAGTTGCATAATTAGTAATTTCATATTCCAGTGTAGAATATTCTTTGGAGTAGGTATGTTGATATCTAACAACTTAGTTAAAATAAAATAAAATGTATTCAAATATTATGTACTTTTCTGTTATTCCACTACCGCGCTCAATGCCGCGACTACCACGACTACTCAATTCTGTTAACTCGACTACTATAGTAAGAACTATCCCGATAGTTACATATTTTAATACATAATACACATGAATTGCCATTTATATAATAATGTATATTAGTATAACGTTTATTATCAGTTATCACATAAATTATCCAGCAGGCTGACACGAACTGTCTTACATAATAAGACACAGTTATCAAATAGGGATAATTTGATAATAAAGCTGATGAATAAAATTAATTTAAATTGCATGCATGAATCAGTGGCGCCAAAATATATATTTACTTGGTGTATGGTGATAGGTAATTATAATAATAAATAGGTGGGTGTGAAAATGTTATGTGGAGGTGTCTAATGTCAAAGTTAAAATTTTGGACTTCAGCGCAACTTGTCCAAGAATATTTTATTCATTTTTAATAGTAATCATATCGGTGCATAGGAGCATTAATGGAGGGACAATCATTTATTCCATTATGTTAGTGGTGCCGTCGCACACCCTGCCCACCCCCAAATTACGCCCCTGCTGATTAGTGCTTTAATGTCTTGTTGAATTTGATAAATTACTACTAAATATACAATATCATAAAAATTATATATTCAAACGCTCATAAAAAGTTATTATGATAAAAAAGGTCTATGTACGATTAAAATATTATGAACTGTATCGATGAGGTATTTTTATATTTATACATCCATGTTTATGATTTATTATTGATTTTATCTAAATCGGCATCGGCGAGGTGGTCGAGATAACAGAATTGAGACTCGCGGTAGTAGGGATAACAGAAAAGTACCAAATATCATAATGTTACAAAATGATTTAGTTTTTTTTTTGTTTAATCAGTCTAATTATCCATATTCAAAAAAAATTTAGAAATGATTATAATTATATATTATTTTTATTTAATTTTCAATTTAAATATCTTAGGTTAGGAAATATGATAGGTACAAAGTTGTTCTAACAGTAATTTAAAAATGTCGAAAAGACATGCACACAATTTTATTTGATAATCGTTTAAAGTTCAAATTGACAGTCTTTTTCGCACAATATTATTTATATATATATTTATATCTACAATGATTTATTTATATTTATATTTAATTCATTGTATTTAAACAGTTTTTGCAGCAGAAGAACTCTTCGTTTTTTAGAATTTATATTTAAAATAATGACAATACGCTTGTAGCTTATAAAGCACTTCAAGGAAATTCGAGACTTTGATTTATTTATAATATTTATCACATTACTAGGAAAATAATATATAGGTACATAATTCCTTTTTTAAGGACATTTTAGATTCTGAGAGGAACGAAAAATGTATTGGCTTTATAATGATGTAATGTATTTTTTTTCTGTCTGTCACCAACATTTCGGATAGTAACTACTCTGGTGAGAAGTAGGTACGGACTAAACCTTCCCCAATTATAAATTATATTGGATAATAATAATTACAAAAATGCTTTCATCAATAAGAAAAAAATTTCTAAAAGAGAGCATGCTGCAAGATTATTTTTCAAATTTGGCTATTATTAATATTGAAAGAGATATTGCTAATTTATTAAGGAATAACTATAGATGTGTTGGAAGTAGATAATTTAAAAGATGGACAATTTGTATTCAAACAAAATTGTAATGTATTGACTAATATATGTACCTATATATTTATGTAAATTTACAATTATAATAATCCAATTACAAATAATATACAAACTTAGTAGAGAGTACACCTACCTATGGGAGAAAAAAAGTATGGTCCTAGTTGTGGCTCTTCTATAAGTTCAAAAATTAAATTTTTACAATAAAACCAATTGTATATTTAGGAATCTGTTATTTAAACAGAAACATACTGTTCTAAACTTGAGTTTTTTTTTATTTTCATAGGTATTTATTTAATTTAAAAATATTTCAACAAATGAATGCACTTACAAGTTCAATAAAATTGTATATGCCTAATATAGAGTATGATATTTATGTAATTAATGGTAGGTATGCTACTAATTTTTACGAAGCAATTAAGATTACAGTTCAGAGAAACTTAAAAATGAAAACATTTAATTCTTACCCTATAGAGCCAGCACTTCGTTTTTGTATGACTTTGCTCAAGTCTGTGCCTGGAACAGAATAATAAAAATACTATGTATACTACATAAATAAAAAGTTGAATACAGTTAATAAAATATCACTAATAATATTGATTTTTTTTTATATTTTGAATGGGTTATTTACAGGGGATGGTTTGGGGCCAATTTTAAACGCTCAATCGCTCATTAAGTTGATAGATTTATCGGCAAATATAATTTAAATTACTATTATTTGGCCACATTTCTTACCAGGCAACGAATGAGTTAGCGTTGTCATTTATGAAACCACTAAACACTTACTACACACGACACTATATCGCATACCGTTCGCACTATGAAATTTATAGAATGCTAGTTATTTTCACACAAATACGTATTGAAATAATTTTTCAAAGTACCATACAATTGATTTACTGTATCTAAAAAAAACAATAATAATAGAAGAGAAACGAAAGATTCATAGAATCAAAGATGAAAGAGAGATAGACTAACAGAATAACAGATACCAATTACAGAGAGGGTCGAGGGAGGAAAAGTACCCACACGCACATCAACACAAACCAATACACACACAGTCACACACACTACACACAAATATTATTCCAGCAGGCATACTTATATATATATGTATGGATTACTGAAATATCAACATTCGGCCATTTTGAATTTCTTTTAATTTTTTCAAAGAAGTCTTAAACTCAGCTCACGATTTATTGAAGGATTAATTAAAACTACTCACTTAACGAATTAATAACAAATTACAGACAATTATTTTTCACATATTAAAATATAAAAATTCAATTTTCTCTATACATTTCAATTTAATAAAATGGTAAGTCAGTGGTAAGTGGTAAAAACCTGAATTTTCTGTATTCGAATGATAATATGTTTATCGTTATCATTATGGCATTATAAAAAATTAAAAAAAGCACAAAAACACGGACTTAGATATAGCTGATGACTGATAGTGAATAGAGATCACTGATCAGTGGACACTGGACAGTGAGTTAGTTTTATGTAAAAAAAGCTGATGTCTTTATAGTTAAATAGTTAATGCATTCATAATATAATATAATTATTTATTACATTCATAATATCATGGCGGCAGTTTTAAAAAAAAGAGCACTAGCTGAGTATAGTACTCAAGTGGTAAGCAATATTACTATTAATAGTTCATAGTGTTATTACATGACATCCATCAACATTTCCAAACATTTTGTTTTTCATAGTTGGAGCAACAACCACCAGTAAAAAAATTGAAATGTCTAGTGAAATTGTCAGCTCTAACAACTGGTGCTACCCTATCATTAATAAACACAATTAGTGGTCGTAAAACACCAAATGAGATAGTGCAAATTTTGCTGCAAATATTAGAACAACTTCAATTTCAGGTAAACAATTATAACATTTGTAACAATTGTTACATTTTAAATGTAACTAGGTAGTGACACATAGAATATAATATTTTGTGTCTATCTACTTTTAAATATTAGAAATGTAGTGACTGAAGCCAGCCACCAGAGGTAATTTTTATAATGAGAGAGTATAGTTTATTTTATTTATTTATTATACCTATTAAAGTATTTTATAGTTTATGTAAGTATAATTTATTTTTAGGATTCAGATATCTCTAACATCTTAACTAAACTCAGTGAACATTTCAAACTTCAATCAGATTCTACGGTCAAGATTTTAATATTTTCTGTTTTATCAGCTATTGGGTCTTCTGACGAAACTAGTGAAGATGTACGTTAATTTACTATTGTAGTTTAAAAAATATATATTTAAGTGTAAAAGATTTTTTTGTTTTAGAACGTGTACAAAATTGTTGAAGAAATATTTATTTTAATGAAAGAAGTTAAATCACAGAAGATCAAAACTAGTGGTCTCAAAACACTATTGGCACTTGGAAAACGTATGAACCATGATATGGCTCTTCATTTGAAACTCACTAATTATGCTAAAAAAGTACAATTTTATTTCATAGTTATTAATTATTAAAGATTATGAAATAAAAATATGTATTTATACTTTTTATAGACATTGGGAGATTATAGACCAAACATAACATGTGAGAGTTTAGAGGTGATAGGCGAATTGATGCCAGTGAAAATTCCACAAGATTCTTTGGAAATTCATTCTGAAATGCTTAAATTAATTGGAAGTTATACACAACATTACAATGCAAAAACAAGGAGTAATGCTTTTAATACAATGGTAATAATCAAAGGTTTAATAATGCATTTGGTATTCATATTTTTGTATTTGAATATCTTTAATATCTCCTTCTTCAACTACTTTACATTTTTCTGTAACAATTAGCATATAAAAAATACATTAAGATGTAAAATACAAATTCTAAATTGTGCCCATCAGAAAAAAAAATTATCCCAAGTATATTTTAATTACATAAAATTCAACACATCCACTGTGAATGACACTGAATGACCTCATTTTTTTTTATTTTTTTTATATGCCGAATGACGCTAATTGGCATCATGTACCTTTTTATCAAGTCTCCTACTACTTGGTTAGCTTTATGATTAAACTATTTGTTTTTTGTTAGCGTCTCCCAAGTATTACTTCATAAGTTTATGCTAGTCATACTTTGATAAATAAGTTTTTACATTTTTAAACATTATTCAGTGTCTCAACAACGATATTCCAATATGATACGTCATAACAAATTTGTTAAAAGATTAATTTGAGTTTCTTTTCCCTTACATAAATTGTGATAAATTGATTTTATGATTTCTCAAGACCGCTTTATGGTTTAAAATATTTTTTTCTTTTCACATAATAATTTAATATTATCATACTTAGGTTCGATTACATGACCGAGGTATAAGGTTAAACCCTGCTGTGTATCTAGATGTATGTTCAGTTATAAATGATGATAATGAAATGGTGAGAGAAGCCGCTTTAAATGTCATTTCAGTTTTAGGAAATTATTATCCTGAAGAGTAAGTAACTCAAAATATATAGTTATTGAATGTATAAACTAATTATTTTTTTTAATAGAAGAATCAAAGGTAGTAATGGTGAAGAAATGGCTCGAATGTCTGATGAAGCATTTGAAAATATATGTAATTTTATGACTGATATAAGTTACCGTATTCGTACTCAAGCTGCAAAGCTTCTTGGATCTTTTCTGTCTGTCAGTACAAATGTTTTGTTGAAAACATTGGATCAAACATTAATGTCTAATTTGCGCGTAAATACTTGTTTTTCAAATATATTTATAATTTAAATATGTAATCAATGGTGACTACATTTTATAGAGAAAACGAACTTCTATTGAACGTGTTTGGGAATGTTTAGCAAAGGGTACAGCTATGATGAGTGCATTAAGCACTAAAGATACTCCTCAAGAGATGCTGGATGCACAGCAAGTTAGTTTAGTTAGCACAGGTGCTAGTGGCGCTTATCTTCATGGCTTGGAAGATGAATTTCTTGGTAATAGTATATTATTTAAAAATAAAATAAAAATTTGTTAATAATATTTCAAGTTTTTAAATTCAGAGGTACGTATAGCCACAATAAGTTCCATGTGTTCATTGGCAACTAGACATTCAGAATTTGCAGTAATTGCAATGGAGTTTTTAGTAGATATGTTTAATGACGAAATTGAAGAAGTACGCTTAATAGCTATTGAAAGTCTTGTTAAACTTTCATATGCATCTGGACTCCGTGATGATCAAGTGGAGATTATTTTAGCAGTGATTGAAGTATAAATACTTTATTTTTGTTTAATTTTATATTTTTATAATCTTATAAATGTCTAGGACTCATCGAGTGTTGTGCGTGAAGGCTTACATAATATATTTGCATCGTTTGAACTATTAAATCAAGAAGGATTAATGATGTGCACTAACAGATTAATTGAAAGTTTAAAAAAATATCCAGAGGTAAATAAAAGTTTTGGTAATAATAAGTATTTGTCTTCATTAATGTATATTTTTTTAAGGATAAAAAATCTATATGGAATTGTATGAAAAATTTGGGTCTTAGACATCCAACATTAACATTGGCATTAGTACCTGAATTATTGGCCATTCATCCTATGTTTGAAACACCTGAACCTAATGTTGAAGAACCATCGTGTATCCTTAAATATTTATACGCCATTATGTCATTTAATGCTTTAGATTTTTTTTATATTGATCAAACAAATAATATAATTTTTCTTTGACTCATAAAATAGATGTTAGTGTATTGATTTTAGTATTCAATGCGGCATCCAAGTGTAATTCTATTATATCTTTACTAGAGGATAAAACCATTAAACACTATAGCTACTTAAGAGATATTATGCCTCATTTAGTTCCATCTTTGCAAGTAAGAAAATATTTGAAATTTTAATAACTATGATTTAATTTCTTTAGTAACTGTTAAAAGAACAGTACATATCTATACATATTTTGTGAAAAATAACCATTCAGGTTACCATTTATAATTAGAAACCAAATTTATTCATAATACAGAAAACAATATTTTCTGTCTTAGCATTTTTTTTTTCTTCATTAATAATATCAACAAAATAAAAATGTGACACTGAAAATGTTGTCCTATTTATCAAGCTTAAATTTGGTTTCTTTACTACGAAATACGAATAGTTTCAATGGTTCCTTTTTATGTAAAACTTTTATTTTTTACTGCTTGTCAATTTGAGTATTACTAAATCCAGAGTATCAAAATTTATATATTAGACTATGTAAACCTAATTCTTTAATGTATGTACAATTCTTATTTTTACTTTAATATTATGATATTTATATAATACTATTAAAACATTCAATATTATTATATTTGATTTACTTCACTAAACAGAAAAAGTATAAAAAAATATTTTAGTAAATTTTTGTTTACAATGTTATAATACTATAGATTATTAATTAATATACAAAACTAATTTAAGTGATAGTACAATAACCATGTTTTCCAATTAAATGTCCATAAATTCTAAATTCCACAATGGCTAAGCCGTAGACAAAATAATATTAATATACAAACATCACTAGACACTAATACATAGACATCTTCTATTTTTAGTACATACCATTAATGGTATACAATACACGTGTTGGGACTTACATATCATTAAACTATTAAAAAATAGAGTAATATGCTTAAAAACTAAAATGAATATTTGGAAGCATCATGGTTTTATTAAATGTTTAGTTAATCTTCTAATAAGTAACAAAAATTTTAAAATATATGTTTATATTATATTTTTAGCTAGGTGGACGTTTATCAATAAGCCAAGTTGAGTTAAGATCAACCGAGTCAGACTCGCCTAAATCTCTTGAACTTCTCGAATCACTAATCAATCAAGTATCTGTAGTCAAAGGTAGCACAAAAGTTAAAATTAGTTTGCTGGAAACCTTCTATCATAATCTTATAAGACTGGCTCAACTTGATCAGTCTGTCAATGGTACAGCAGAGCTTAGTGCATTATATATGCATAGTCAACTGTTATTGAATAAAGTGTTGAACAATAATAATAAAACATTTTATTCGAATGCTGTTTCTACTCATCAAGCAAATAATGTGCGCACAAATATTTCACAGTTGTTACAGAATACTTTAAAGTATGTAAATCTAAATTAATTAATCTTATCAATATGTTTAATCGTTTGATGTTTTAGAATGCAGTACTTATTTGTTGGCTTGAGTGTTCAAGAATTAGCTAGCATAAAACAATTCAAATTAAAGGTTATAGCACTCCTCCTTGTATATATTGTAAATGCTACAAACCAATCAGCCAGAGCACTAAGTCATTATTTTTTAACTCAGTTAGAAGACACAATTAAGTAAGTAGATAATAAAATTATTTTTTATTTTATTTTAAGGAATATTGAAATTCTATACTAATAGTATAACAATAATTCAATTATATGAATGACAAATAAAAAAAAATACAAATATACATGAAGACATGAGAGAGTAGACAAACTCATTGGTAGTACAGTAGAACCCAGATTATCCGTTTTTCTCGGTTAACCGTCAGGCCACACTTGCACAGACTACATACATAATTATGCGTTGCAGTAAAATCTTATAGCCTTGTGTATGAGTAGGTTATAAATAATAATATATGTATAATTCGAAAATTTCCGGCAAAAAAAGGCGATTGGTACATATGTACATGTATACATTATTTTATGGGTGAGATGTTGACTTGAGGAAAAAAATATCCAAATAGTTGTTATTATTCTAAAATTCAACATTATTACATAATATATGTTTTTTATGCAAAAAATCATTTTATAAAAAATATAAATTCTAGTTATTTATAATTAATAAATATTTTTAGTTTATAGGATTATAAGATTATAAAATAATTCTAGTTATTTATAATTTATATTACTTTAATGCAATTGTTAAAAAAAAAAATGATAAATTGTCTTTGTTGTCAAGATCACTGATGGGTAATAACTAGTCGGATTTTAAAACATATGCTTCTTTTTTTCATATTTAAGATGAAAATGTAATTTTTATACATAAATTTGTTCCATGTCATTCTGATACAAAATAAACCATTTAATTTTTGCTTTTTTTGCAATTATTCCAGCTGTGACATTTTAATATGTTTATTATGCTATAGTAATTATGCTAAAGTTTTAATTTAATTTATTAGAAATGGAAAACACTGGAAACGTGCTAAATGGTTATTAGATTATTATTGTTTCAGTTGCAAATCTAGCAAAATACAGTTACTTTTTTTAAAATTTAAATTTAAATTCATTATTCAAAATTTTACCTAGTTTAAACTAATTTTTGGTCATGCTTTTTCTTGCTTTTTTGAAAATTAAAAATGCGTTTTTTGTTATTAATTGTGCTTTAAAATCCAATCACTAGTAATAACTTATCTTTATGAATAACTTAATTTTGTGAAAAATATAATACTATATTTGAAACATCAAAATTTTGTGTGAATTTTTACATGCATTTAAAATATTTTAATATATCTTTAGATATATTAGTGAACATGATCTACAACTTGAGGCATTCACTTCTGTGGTCTTTAAAGAATTATCTCAATTAGAAGAATCAAAACCAGGAATTGTGGCTAAATTACTTTTACCCATATTACAAAGCTCTGAACCTACTCCACCACCAAAACCAAACACTAACGTGAGAACCTATACATATTAAATTATCTGATAATATACATTTAAAATTTATTTTATTTTATTTTAGATCAAAATGTGTAAGGTTGTTATTAATCGTCCACAGGGTGGACCAGATACTACCCATAAGTTATCAGCAGGTTTAATCCTTCCTATCCCATTAAATGCAGAGTTATATAGTTTACAAACAGATTCATTATCTTTATTGCGTTTAAAAATTAAATATCCTGATCAACAAACGCATTTAATCATGCCACCAAGAAATCATTTGCGTCTGGTAAATCTGAGTAATGGTAAGTGAAATTCAATAGAATTTATATTGTATACTCCACCTATTGTAATTACAATTAATAATCTTAAAAATTAAATTACATTAAGTATGAATTTTTATTCGACAAAACAAGTATACTTATCATGACTTGATGTAAAATCTTATCTGATTTTATAAATGTGTTCATACTATCAACATTTAGTCTAATAAAAAAATTACATAGTATAATTATTATTGAAATTTACAATTTTAAAATGTTAATAACTTGCTCTAAATAAATAAACGAATTCCTGGGTATGTCACTTCCTGTAGTAGTATTCATTTTAATATTATATTAAATGGTTTTTTTTTTTTTTTAGAATCATATTATTTACTTGATACAAATGCATTGATATCACACCGTTCTGAATGGTCAGAAGCATGTTTTGTTGAGCTGAGCTTAGCATTTGATCTGACCGAAACGGAAGGAGCTCTGGCACATGTCTTACCTCCAACACAGCCATGTATTGTTGATTTATGCAAACCAGTCAAACTTAAAGTGCACCCTAAGCCTGTGAGACGTGGAATGTGATTTATTTAATTTAATTTTTTTTTATTATTATTATATACATGAAGATAGAATATATTAGCTATTTTCAATATTATCAATTATGATTTTATTAATTGGATTATACAAAAATATTATTTAATACAAATTTAAAAACATTGTATAAATAAGTTATTTACAATATACTTAGTATTCAAAAACAATAAGTCAGTCGCATAATTTACTAGGCTCAGTTATATGTTTGAGCATTTCATTTTTTCCCTTAATATCAGATACAAGGTCATCAATATCACGTAGACCTCGTAAACTGGCCCTCAATGCTTGAATATCTTGAGCACTAATACGACCAGCATGTTTGGCACCACTGGATGTAAATTTTACTTTAGCAACATTTACGAGACCATCATGAAATGATGCGTCTGTGTCATTTGCACGCTCAATGAATCCAAGCAGACGGTGCTCAAATGTATCAAAATCCTTGTCCAAAATTTGTGCCTGCAGGTAGACAGTCTGTGCCATTTTGTACCAATCTGCCATACAATCAGCCAACTGCATGACTACAGGCTGTACATCTGTATCTAGCAATGTCCGAGCTCTACGACTCGTCTCTGTGATCTAGAAAATCATATAACAAAATGAATACCTAAATGATTTTTTTTAAATCAAATAAACTTAGTACAATTACAATTACGGATATCTATTTTAAAATTGAGTCAATTAACTATTTAAGAAAGAAAATCAAGTAACTTAAAATCTTAATCCTTAAATTCCTATTTTATAATTACCATAACATACCTTAATTATTTCTAACACGTGGAATTGTTCATCATTATATGTTAGACTACGTGTAGCACGATCTCTTAGCAAATGTTGCCATGAATCCCTTAATCTTTCCACTAGCGTTTTTATTCTTGCGGGAGCTCTATTTTTATTTGGACATTTAAATGATCTAGTTGCTGATTGCCATTCTCTAGTTAATGTCCTTTCTTTGACGTACCGCTGATGTAACTGTTGTATTGCCAAACTTAAGCTATTGTTTAACTCATCACTTAATTTTTCTAACTCATCTTTCAATTCAGTAGATATATTCTTGATGCCAATCATGTTATTAACACTTTTGTGTCCTCGTACAGAAATCTCTACAAGATATTTTGTACTTTTAAACACACTTTGTAAATGGTCACTCTTACTCAATACAGATTTCAGTTTTTCCGTTACAATTTTTGTAAATACTTGTACACATTTATTAATTAGTTGACTGTTTTGTGACAATTTTTCAACACGCTTTTTACAAACGTGTCCTACACTACATGCAGTTTTAGCAAGTCCTGCATCACTGTCTACAGATGTTAGTTTTGGTAGAGACATATCTGGAAATTTTGGGAAATTGGGTACTTCACCGTCAGCTACCAAAGTAACATTATTGTTTTCTTTACTAAACAGCAAAATAGGCTTATGCATTTCAGTTGGCTTATAAGACCTACCAGGAAGATCTAATCCTACTTCAGTTAGAAGGTATGTAGATTTGTATAAAAGTATTTGATTAGCAGGAGATATTTCAGTTTGATCTTGAATTAAACACTGAAGTCTTTCATATGTTTCATCAGGATGCAAATATACACGTATATTTTGAACACGATTGGTATGAAAAATATGCAGTAGCCTTCTATCTAATGTTTTAGTAACTTCAGCAAAGAACTTTTCAAAACTCCATATTCGTTGAGATTCTAATTCTAAGAGACCGGCTAAAATCGGTGTAATAAGCTTTTTACAGCCGTCACTTAATTGGCAGTTCTTTGGTAAATCTCTACTCCATGTTATTGAACCTTTTTCAGATGTTTGCACTCCTGATAAAACACCAGATGCCTTCTCAGTTGTTATATAATGCATAGTCTCTTTGTTTCGTCGCCCGCCATATGGTCTAAATGGTAAATTCCCAGTAGCTACATGGTACAATGTAACACCAATCGACCATAAATCAACAGTAGCTCCAAATGTCTTTGCAACTGGTTTCCGTAAAACAGCCCTCTCATACCTGAAAAAAATATATAAACTTTAGCAAACAACTTAAAATAAACACAAAATATGTTGAATTCCATACATATGTGGATGGAGATATTCCTCAGTTCCATACAACGACATGAACTCTTGATCTTCACGTAATTCCCTTGCAGCTCCAAAATCAGTTAATTTATAAATAGGCAAACCATCATCACTCAGAAACTTCATGATATTACCAGGCTTCAAATCTCTGTGTACCAAATTATTGTCACGTAAATGTTTCATACCGGCTGTAAGATGTTCTAAGACTAATAGAAACTCATCTTCCTGTAAGCCATATGTGTTTTCTGGATCATCTAGTATTGTAAATAAACTCCCTCCTGTACATAGTTCCATAACAATGACCTATAACAAAATAAACTTTAGTAATTTAATATAACATCAAAATATGAAAAGCAATCACTAACTTTTCCACGACTTTCATGTTCTTCTTCAATGGCTAACAGCTTTACTATGTTTTCATGTTTAACCTTCTCTAGCACCTCAAACTCGCGCATTTGGACATCGAAAGGCCGCATGTGACTTAATTGATTAAAAGTTTTGACAGCCACTGGTTCACCGTTGTGTTTATTGACACCTTGGTAGACCGCACCAGTTGCACCTTTTCCAAGCACACTTGTAGTACACCAAACATAATTTGTGGATCCACGTAAAAATGACATGACTAGTTCAGGACAACTGTGCTAAGGACACTGTTCACTTTCTCCAAAATCCACAGCAATTGTTGTAGTGACAACACCATTGGTCACGGTCTGCAGAATTTGACATTCCTAGAAGACCTAAAAATGACCTTCTATAGCCCTACCTCAAGTATGGACATTGAAACGTAGATATGTATTGAAACGATCTATCTCTTATTTCTAGCACCAGTATTCGGTTTCTGTGTAAAAAAACGTCGATTGTTTATTTAATAGTATAGACCATAGTTCTTAATAATTTAAATGTTTGTTTTGATATTATCACAGAATAAATTTAATATTATTATTTCTTATCATTCATTATCATTTATCACTTACAGCTCAAAATAATAATAATAACAATAACAAACCATAAATAATAATAATATATTATCTATGAAATAAACACTAATTATTAATTAATAATTATAATTTATAATAAAACTGTTACGATAAGTGCACTATTGTCTATGGTTGGTCTGTTGCCTGTTGGGACTTAGGGAGTTTTGGAGACAAGATATCCTAAGGCAGTCGCTGCCCGAGTGTTTGAAATAATATAATTTTTTTTTAATTTATAAATTATAATAGTACCTACAATTATAGTATTATATTAGAAGACAAGAAGTGAAATCTATAATATTTCGAAAATAATTTGGATATGGAACTCGTAGTCGGAACAAAGTAATAAATATGAGGACAACTCATAATATTATACTTGTTACAATGTTACTTGTACGTTGTACACGGTATGTCACTATAATTATTATAGTCGACAGTCGACACTCACTATATATTCGGTATTCGTATGATAATAAAACTTTAAAAAAATAAATATTAAATAAAATACAAGTGTGTGAGTGTGGGAAGGTGCACGAAAACATGATTATTGTTTCTTGTAACAGAAACAGTAAAAAATAAAACGGTTTCCCTAAAATCGTTCATCATAATGATTCGTAGAGCCTAGGTATATATTTTATATAATATTATTATCATGATATCGATCATGAAAATCGACTTATTAGTTTTTAGTATAGTCTAAACTCTAAAGTAGTAAAGTCTTGCACATATTTTACACTGGGTATTTAATATTTACAGTTTACACTGATATATAGGCATATAGCCCAATAACAGCTGTACGGGTAAAAAATGAAAATATGTACGATTGTTCTGTTTATAGTATGCATGTCCAGTACATGGAAAACAAACCATTCTGCGAGTTAATATTATTATTATTATTTAATATTAATCCACTGTAGTGAGAAACGAGAAAATCAAAACTCATTTAACTCAATAACTAATAAGACTATAAGGGTCCAGTCGCCCAGAGAATAAGTGATGATGTGACTACCGAGTACTGAGATTTTGCGAACAACAGTTTTACGAGTCTAGTACAGTGTGACGATGATGGTCGACATTGCCGTTTAGGTGGGGGCGGGGGGCGTACCGCTTCCAAGTAGATGGCGTGCGAGTTGATCGACCCTGTTCTATGGACTGTGGTGCGGTGCCGTTTTGTTTATACACATTCACAGGCGCGCGCACGCAAACACACACATGCACAGAAACACACGCACAAACACCAACACAAGTACAGCACGGCGGCGGCGACCGCGATGTCGATTCCGTCCTCAGTGTTCGTTGGCGTCGGTTGTGCGTGGATTTTCGTCGTGCGCCTTTCGTACACATTTTCAAGATAAAAGAAGTGAAAACGGTTTAATTTCGACTTGTTATTTTTTTCCACCCGGACGGAAAGTAAGAAAGAAAACGAGAAAATCGTTCGTGGTGCCCGTGGTACCTTCCTATTAGGTTTTTGAATTTTTTTTCAGTGACGAGAACACGACTATAGGCACTCGCACGCGATGATCGACGATCGCGTCCACCGGGTTATCGTAGTGGTGGTTTTCGACCGCGAATAGAAGAGACTTGTCCAAACGGGATACATAAAATTGTAATAATATATTACAGTTTATCGTTATTGAACGTGTGTGCTGCGTGTGTTTGTGTTTTTTGAGTTAGATTGTGTGAGAGACCGTTAGTGTGTGTGTGCGTGTGCGTGTATTACCGCTCACACCATGGAAGGTAACGGGGTCGGCAAAGATTGTAATGCCCTCGGCGGATTGTTCCAGCAGATCGTCATGGACCTGAAGGTAATAACTAATAAATAATAATAATAATAACAGCAGTAATGGTATGGGCGAATTATAATTATATTGCTATTATTATGGTCGTTATCATTATTCGTTGTAAAGATGAATCCGTCGCCAATCCATGCTCCACGATAAACATATCATTATAATAGGTTCGCGAATCATCGCGTGAGTGCCGTACTGCCGTTTACGGTTTATCGTTTATGATCTGCCAGTGTGGCTGGAAACCAAAAATCTCTTGTTCGGAGGCACAACCTCAAATCGTTACACCTGATATTAGGTACATGAATATTAATTTAATATTATAATATAATATTCAGGCACGTACGCAGGGGGTGTTTTGGTTGATAATATTATACACGATAAAATAATAAACATAATAGCTTCAAAGTGTACACGCGCTCTGGACAATACTGGATAATATTATTACATAAATTAATGCATTTACCCCAAATAGGCGAATGAATTAATATGTCACGAGAGTAATCCAGACTGTGAACAATAACCGTCTACAGTTTCATATGTCATATTATATTCTTATATTAATTTATCAATCCTAGGAGGAGGTAGGTACCATGTGAAGTACCTATTGTAATGATTTCGATCCACCGTCACTGTCCATAGTTCCATCGAATATCGATTTTTCTTTTCTCTTTCCTTTTCCGCGGACGTTTCACCACAGAACAACAACCCGAGAACCGCATAATAATACCTACGTAATAGGAATGATCGTACATAATTCACTGATACGTATATGGTACTGTTATTATAATAATTATCATACTATTACGGTTCCCTGCGACCGTCGCTCTATTTATCCTTAGTACCTATCTTTTTTTTTTACGTCACGCGATTTATACTGGTTTTATTTTTGTTTGTCGATTCCGTTTCGTTTATCATTATACTACTAGGTATAACACTTCGTCGTAACATATCCATAAAACGACAAATGTTTACGAATTCCACCCACTCGCCACATTCGATATTTTTAGTCACATCGATACATGTGTTACGTGTATACAATTACTCGGACAACATATCTACTATACGGTTTAAGCTTAGCCCTAATGGTTTAATTGGTATAGGTAGGCAGTTTTTAAACGATAAACCAGGAACCAATAAATAGGCATTTTGTAGGTGGTTTATAATATTATGGTGGTTATAATTTAATAACTTCTTAGTAATATGAATAATTATTAAATAACACAGAACACAGTAACACTAACAATATAGTCAATATATAATATAGATAGTTATTTATAATCTATTAATGGGTACCTAGTTACAGTAGTTAGGTAGTGGTCATTAGTCAATAACTATTATTTTAAGGATTATTTTAATCGGTTAGAATATTCCTTAAATAATTTGTGTTGAAACTTAAAATCTATACCTGTTTTGGTATGAAATCTCCACCACTATTTGTACTAATTTATAATTCGTGGATGGGTTCCATTAAAAACTGTTACTATAGTACTGATCTATTATAATACTCGTACCTACACACATTTTTCATTCTGATTTGGTATTATGTTTTGGCTGGATTAATATTTATGTACCTACCTATTGCTGGAGTACAGAGGCCGGAGGACTTGTCATTGGCCAGGACTTACAAATAATTGAATATAATTTAATACTATATTATAAATGCTTAAGAATACTGCTACGAGTCGACTATGAGAAATATCTTCACTTAACCACAATATAAACGTAACGTTTAAAACTTGTTTGAAACCCTTTGAAATATCAAAACATTTAACAAGGATTTAACACGCCGCCGTAAAAATGCGAACTACGATTGAAACTTATTAGACTTGTCGAATCAAATTTCCATATACCTACAACTTTGTAGGGAAGGTAACTGTGCTTTCAACCAGTTTCCTAATTTACATTTTATACTTAATATTTTACATACATCATAGATTTCTATAATAATCCTCAAATGTATGTAATATAATTATAAGACCTACCTACGTCTTAAAATACCTATTAAAATATATTATATGTTCTATAAATTTGTACCTTAATGAAAAAAATTAAGTCTGTGTTTCTCTTTCTTAGGAATTTGGGATATGTACCATGTACGTACTATTTGAAATAGGTATTAATATCAATAACATTTAAAATGAAAACAAAACTTTTATTACGTTTAATATTAAAATGATAAAGTTAGGTATAAGCTAATGAGGGAGATTTGCATATTATATTATAACGATGATATAACCAAGGCAATATTGAAATCAGCACTTTTAATACTTATCTGGTCGTTTTAATGGATACAATTCGGTGAATTTTGCAAAACCGATAAATAACTAATTATTAAGTACTTGCGTATATTAATAATATGTAATAATAGTAATAGGTAAGTAACCGTTTGTATTAATTAATATTGTTTTTTTTATACTATCATCGATCCTAATAATCTGTTTAGACTTTGACTTCCATAGTCATTAAAGGTATAAAAAAAAGTTATAATAGAAGAGTGTTTCCTGAATGTACTTTAACATACTTATAAGTACATGTATTATTTACATAATATGTGCATCACATTTAAATATTACACAAATAGGTACCTACGTAAAAAAACGTTGCAAAAGAAATCAACGCTTTAATAGTTTTCAAGCTTGAATTCTACTATAGGTAATAGGTGCATCTTTAAAAACCTACTTTGTCTTAGAATATATATCTCAATTCATAATCCGTTCCAATTTTTGGAAAATTTATCTTACTACGTACGCCCAAATAAAAAGAGTATAATTTATTTATTTGATATAATATGTATTTTAACGTCTTTTATTCGATTTAAATATTGGGCTAGTAGGTTTTAGGTAACCGCTTTGCAGTACGTTGCTGTATATTATAGGTGTCGAGTGTAACTTGTCATTGAGTAGGTCACTGTAATGGATGTATTAAATTAAAATTCAATGATAAATTATTGCATACGGAAAACGATTCTAAGCTGAGACGGGCTGAATGGGCTGTCAGCCTATTTAAGTATATTTCATGATATAGGTATTTTAGTATTTATATTGTTATTACCTACGAGTTGGGCTGCGACCTATCCATAGTAATTTATTTTACTATTGGGTACTGGGAACCTAGTAATAAAGTAAGTTAAATTAATATTTTACGAAACCATTGCATTTATTACCCATTTGGCTATTGGCTATATTATAGTATTATTAATATTTAATTATTATAATACGGGTATAATATTATATTGTATGTATACTCCGAGGTATACTCCATTAGTAATAAATGTATATCATATATTATATTGTTATTAAATTATAGCCATTACCGATTTGTCTTTGAAAGGTGGTGTTCGTGGAATAAAATGGCAATAGCTTAAAATTAATCTAAATATTTTGAAAATATTATTTTGTAGGTATAATAATATTTAAACTACAAACCCACCTCAAAATTGAGAATTTAAACATTTTTACTACTCCAGAATGTGATGACAGGCAAACAATTTTTTTTAAAAAAATCATTAAAATCCTGAGTAAAACCAATACATTCCGCTCAGTATCTACAACCCTAATAATGCACTGTCTTTAACCATAATAGTGCGTGTTACCGTTAAGGTTGAACCATTGAGTTCCTCTAACACACAGTGTGCCTACGTTTTATTCATATGAACTCAAATATCTTATAAAATTCGCTTGTATCATATTATCAAGTAAATAATATTCTAAAAATAATAGTTTTGAAACGTTCTAGTTACAAAAAAATGTACCTACCTACTTATCTACAAATTATATTGAGCCGGTTTCACGCTACACAATGTCGTGCGATTTCGTATTTTTATGTTTATACAAAAATGCAATACCAATGATATGAATATTCAATATTGTACCTGATGATAACATAATATAATAATTTTAGTTATCACTTTTCCGCACATTAATTTAACTACACGGTCAAAAGTTGAATATACTCAACTATGCGGTATCCTTTGGTAACTGTGGTACCTAACTGTGATTATTTACACGTCACGGAGTAGTGTGAACCCGGCTTAATTGTTTGAGTGCGATGAGGGGGCACGAAGAACCTATATATCTATATTGCTTTATGAATAGCAATCATTTTGTATAAACAAAAATTCAATATTGACTTGTCTTCAGTTGATTAAAACAGGTCACTAGGCACTAGCTGCATATACGAGTTATTCTCGCTTATTTCTTGACTCGGGGTAGAGTCAGGGAATAGTATAAAGGTGTTCTTGGACTTACTGGCAAGTGTAGGTGAGAATTCTTTTTGAAAATAATTTTTTTTTAAACTAGGAATGGTAAGTTATGGCAGGTACGGTTTCCTTGCATGCAAACAATGAAAGAACAGCACGGCGTCTTGACGCAGCCTATATTATTATACCATACATGCGGCAGTGTTGGGAAGGAACGCGTTCCTTTTATAGGAACGAAGCTCGGAACGCGTTCCATTTAAAATATAGGAACGAGGAACGGGAACGAGTTCCTATTTTGAAGGAACTTGAACGAAAATTTCCGTTCCTCAAATAATGAAAAAAAAATAATATAAATATATTTATTTTTAACACGTTGAGTGCCACAGTATATTTTATGAAGCGCATATAGTGTGTTTCCGCGCCAAAACTGAGCCGCACAAATAAATTGAATTTAAAAAAAAAAAACAGATTGTTGTATTATACTATGTGTCTATGTCCTATACTCCTATGGGCTATAAGCCTATAACCTATAGCATGTCTCTATGTGTGGTGTATCGTGTATAGTACACACTATACACTGTATACTATACTACTATAGTAATATACATGTATAATATTATGCAATTATGCAATATGAATGTATATATATATATATAAAGTTTCAAGTCTACGCTATACAATACAACTTTTGAATTATAACAAAAAAATCTAAGACAAATCATTTTTGTTAAAAATCGGTGCTCCTAGAAAGGAGTGAGTTAACCGATTTCAGTGGTGGTCAATGATGTATTTCGCGAACAATTTTTAAGTCAGAAATAATCGGTTAACTCTCTCGGTTCGATTATTTCTGACTTAAAAATTGTTCGCGAAATACACCATTGACCACCACTCAAATTGCAAAAAAAGGAACATGAAGGAACGGGAACGAGTTCCTTTTTAAAAGGAACTTTCCCAACACTGACATGCGGTTTAGTTTTCCGTAATTAAATTCATTTGATTGGAAATTATCAAAAACTTAAAATAGTTGTTGAAAAATAGCAACCAATTTTAGAAAAATATTTAGGTACCATTTTTGCAGAAGAAACTATTTATTCCATACGATTTCAAAGCATGTTACGTAATCAGTAAATCATTGCTTTCGATTACAAGGACAAATAAAAATAGTTACTGGAAAAAATACAAAAACAACCGCCCCAGTTGAAGGCATTACCCAACTATTTTATTTGCCGTTTTCTTATATACTTAATATGTTCAAGTAATTTCAAGTTGATTTTTTTATTGTTCCAACTCATTATATTACCTACTTATTTTTTTTTTTTAATTAAAACTATTAGAAAGTAGCTTTACATACTCACGTTAAAGTTATATTGTGTACTTTCAAAGCGTTTTAAAGTAAGTTACAATAAGCCAAGTTTAAATAATTCCCTAATATCTTTAAATAGGTAAAAACTATAGGGATACCTAACTTCATCCTGTTTTGATTATATTTACTAGTTAAATATCAATACATTTTCCAATTTTAAACTCATACCTAAATGTTATTATTTTTAAATTTAGGTTGGTGGTGGTAGGTATGTGTTTATAATAGAAGGGGTTAGTGGATGAAGGTGTTTACTCACAATTTTGTAATTATTCAGGAGGACAGTTTAAGTGGTTTAAATATATTATAAACATTTGGAACTTTTTAACTATTCAAATGCTAAGAAATTTTTAAAAACCAAAATTATATATTTTAAAGTCATAAACAATACTCTGACATTTTATAAATGTAATTATAAATGTTATCTGTTCATATTATAATAGGGAATATAACACAATACACAATAACACCTTAATCCAAAAAACAAGAATGACAGATTGTATAAATAACACCTTTATCAATTTGATATCTCCGTAAATATATGTTATTTTGTTCTGATATTTGTATAGCCTATGTAATACGTCATGATGCATCATTTTGTATAATAATAACGATTTTACAAACAATATCAGTTAACACCATCCACTAATCCCTTCAATTATATATATTATTATACCAGATACCTAATACATTTACATTTTTTACCTGTTTAAATATAATTCAGATAATAACCATTGGGTATGTTAGGTAGTCCAAAAAACTGGACAATATAGTATATATGTCCTATACATATAGTATAGTCCTATATCTAAAACATTTTTAGCTTTATAAGATTTATTTTATTTTACTGCAGTTACAATATAACTTATAGTTTTTAAATAATTTACCAACAATGTTAATATAACCTAATATATTATTATGATCTTAATTTCTTAAAATGGGTGACATTTTTGCAATGTTAAAGTGTACCTATATGATAACTTTTATCTACTCAAAAATTACGACTACCGGTAATAATAATTTATTAAGTATTTGATAAAACTTAAACTAGAATATTTAAGGAATTACATTTGAAATTTTTTACAACTGAAATAATTGTCTCTGAAGTGTAAAGTACCTAGTTTTTATAATATCGTCGATGCTATTAAGTTAATTTCTAGCACTTAGCTGGTAGGTGCTATGCTAACATTGTATATTCTTTGGTAGCTATACCTATTGGCTATTGTACCTATATATCTTATTTGTTTTTATGAAGTTGTATTATGAAATGATTAAATAGGTAACTGGAAAAATACCATTGTTGATTTTATATTTGTCTATTACATTATACAATCATTGGTGCTAATGTCTAATGGTACTATACTACCAAAGAATTCTTAAAAACCCTTTACAATGGTTTTACAGTTGTGTAATGAACTATAAATCAATCAAATATCTAGTCGATAAAATATGTAAATTATACATATTTTGTGCACTCGACATTCATTGGTGAATATGTGAACTATGACGTGCTAGAGCAAACTGTACTTCATTGAGTAATAATTACTAATGAGTATCTTTCTGTTCCTATTATGATATTATATAGTTTGATGTAGTGCTTGTTGTGCTATTCAACTATAACTGTTGTTTCTCTTGGCGGCCACTGCGAAATGGTAGGCATCCATCCATAAATGGTCAAGAGACCGGTTTTTGCTCGTATTTTAAGTATTATATGTGTAATGTGCATACTGTATATGTACTAAGTTACCACGATTCCATCGTCTGACAGCACTGACGACGTCGCTTAATTACGTATATGAAATGCCAATTTATTTAGTTCTACTATACCAACTTCTATAGTATCGACGTAAACTGTAAAGTGTAATACTGTCGAGTACTATAATAGTATATACTAGGTAACCACTAACCAGTGCCGTAGACAAGGGGATCGATCCCCCCCTTAGCTTTTTAATATTTATTGTTTTTGCTTAGATTATGTAGTATAATGTAATATTTATCATTCACTAGCTGATCCCGTGCACTTCGTGCACAATTCGTTATTTAATATTCGGTGTGTGGTGTTCAAAATTTATCTTAACTTTTCAGTTGCCCCGAATAAAAATTCTGATTCTCAACAGTACATTATCAAGTATAGGCAATCTACCTGTGGTAGATCACGAATCCCGTGCAGTGTGTACATAAGTGTATGATTTAACTCTAAAGTATCAATGTTATGCCAAGTTTGTCTTTTATACTTAATTCTAGCTGTCCCACCCGGCGTAGCCCGTGCAAAAGATTATTTTTTTTAAACTTTAACATAGAAACGCGCCTCATATTATGTACCTTCGAACGATGTCAAGGAGCCCGATCTTCCTTTGAGTGATAAAATGTAAATAATTAAAAACACAGTTGGCTGCACTGCTGATTTGTGCACATGCACTTTATGTTGAAAAGAGACAACGTTATCAATCAAATTGTTGTGGGAAAGAGAGGTCCAACCAGTACTATTTTGTGCAGCAGACTCTTATAGTATAGACAAGTTTGTCTTTTATACTTAATTCTAGCTGTCCCACCCGGCGTAGCCCGTGCAAAAGATTATTTTTTTTAAACTTCAACATAGAAACGCGCCTCATATTATGTACCTTCGAACGATGTCAAGGAGCCCGATCTTCCTTTGAGTGATAAAATGTAAATAATTAAAAACACAGTTGGCTGCACTGCTGATTTGTGCACATGCACTTTATGTTGAAAAGAGACAACGTTATCAATCAAATTGTTCTGGGAAAGAGAGGTCCAACCAGTACTATTTTGTGCAGCAGACTCTTATAGTATAGATAACAATCTATTAATAGATTAATAATATGAAATTCTTAATTTATAATGTTAAGAAAACTTTTGATTAAAAATATAATATAAAAATTTAAGAGAACGTCACACCCGCATGACGTGTTCTCTCCGTCTTACAAATGTACAGCGTATCAAAAAATGCAAAAACTGTTGCGCGGGACAATTTTATTCCCTCTGTATTTATCTTTAGATCCAAGGTATTTATAGTAGTATTCCCAAAATTCTACAATGCATAGGTAAGAAATTTATCTGTGTCATAGTGTTTTTATTATTTGGATAACATAAATACATTTAAAGTAAGTTATCAGTTTAAGAAACTTAGGTTTTTTTCATTTAATTAATAAAAACTATTTGTCAGTACGTTGGGGAATTTTGGTAATTCTTCTATAAATACAAAGGGAATAAAGTTGTCCTGCAGAAACAGTTTTTGCTACGTTGTACATTCGTAAGACGGAGACAACAAATGCGGGTTTGACGTTCTCTTTAATTTTTATATTATATTTTTAATCAAAACTTAGATCAATTTAAAAACAAAATGTAAATAACTGAGCATTCGTCGTATAAAGTACTAAGGTATACGTTATGTACCTAACAGTTGTCCCCAAAATTGTCCCCTCGGTTATCCCACTTCGTATTGAAATGATAAGCTAAAACGCTTGCATAAAATACATCAATTATAGTGACATTTTCTATGATAGCTGTTTAATTATAGGGAAATAATATAAAATGTTATATAATATAAATAACTGTTTATTTGGACACGTACTTTCTTGATCTAAAAATGTTATGAGGGTTATCTGAAATTATCATCGTTGTGTCTGATTTCCTATTTAAGATCGATTTTCATTGCTCCGGGTCACTTTCCGCACGTCCCGATTCATCGGCTTGGGTCCTCTGGAACTCTTGGGCTCAGAAGTTCCTATTACTTTGTCATATACATTGTAATCAAGCCGTATACACATTTCTGACTCCGTCCTCCACATAACGATTATCAAATTGTTTTTTATGCAAATGTATTTAGTAATTAATAATATAGTAATAGTAATATATTAGTATCTATGCATGCTTAGGTGCTTTTGTAAATTGTATGCTTTTGTTTTAAGCGTCCAATAAAAAAATCAAGTGAGAGCTGTACTCGTGTCCCTTCTATATAAAAAATACTTAATTAATTTCTTAACTTTCCTGCGCTATAATTTTCAACACATAATTAGTATGTATGTTTACAACTGGTCCTAAAACTCTGTCTTATCTGTTTGTTTGCAAAAACTTTGCAGAAACAATGTTTTAAATGTTCACATGTATCCATTCCAATAGGATTTAAAATAAATGTGGCATACATTTTCATTGTCTTGGTGACTTGGTTATTTTTGTAATATAAACTTATAAATGCTTATTAAAAATACATTAATTTATCATTGCATTATTAATTTAAACATTTTAAACGACGTAAACATATAATATTGTTTTTCTTGTCATTAAATCATTTAAATGTAGGTATGTGTGTGTTAAAATTACAGTTTTTATTGATTATTTTTGGGGTATACAGGTTGATATCTCAAATGAAGAACAGGAAGTAAAAACTGGTTTTATTTAACGGGTCAATATGTTGACGATGATCTTAGGAGTGTGATGTTAATATGAAAGCAAATTTTAATACATAGTGTGAAGTTATATTATATTGTCCAAGGTCAATATTATATATATTATACTTAATAAAATTGCATTCTACTCTTATAACCCACTTATAATACCTACTATAATTCCTCTATCAAATTGTAATCAATTAAGTTTTAAATGTACGTGGTTTAAAAAAAATGTTGAGTTGAGAGTTAGAAAATCAAAGTAAAATGGAAATAATATTTTAAAATGCTAATTATATTAGTTTAAGTGTTAAAATTAATTGCTTCTCTTGTTGTAGTAAATCGTGAAAATATTGGCAATATAATATGTACCTCCTAAAAAGATAATAATATGTAAATTCTACACTGCGAGGTACTTACCTGAAGGAATAGTATATATTATTTTAGATAAATTAAATAAAACTAATTATTGCTTTCGAGGTCTGTCTTTGTTTTGTAAAATGGCTTATGTTTAAAGTATAAATGACAAAAAAAAGACTAGGTAGATAATATGTAAATTATTAGGCGCAAATTTTATATCGCTTAAACATTGAACTATCGCCTATCGGCATAAACAAATAAACATAATCTGATAATGTTCTTACATTTAAATTTGATAATAGATTAATATTAGTAACTTGATACATATTATACAACACAAAATTGGTCGGGTCTGCTAAATGCAAATTTGCTTTGTAGCTTGTAGTACATTTCTACGCCGGAGATAACAGATGCGGGTGTGGCGTCCTCTTGATGCTCGTCTTAATGTTAATAAATTCCAATTACGTTGACACGTAAAACGACGAAGATCTAATGAGGAAATTCATAGAATTATATTAATGTTTTTGTTATTATAAGATTATTGTTAAGATTTAAAAAATATTAATTATAGTTGTATACCTACTTGTATAGTTGTATGTAACTATTAGTTAATTAACTAAATAAAATATGTGGCACCTACTATTTCTAGAAAACGTCTAGATATTTTATATAGGTACTCGTCTTATTTTTAATTGTTTAAAATATATTTTTTTTTTTTTTTTAATTGATCTTTTTTTTTTAAAGCCCGGCGACTATGACCATTAGCTTGATTGTAGGTAGTAGGGTTTGAAATTGTAGGGTTATTACACGTGTGTGTTGTGTTTGGCAGAATTTCTATTGGGGCACCCGTAGGTTTCTGCCATGCCCCGGAGTGGGGGATGGCGGCACTTGTTCTCCGGACACCGTGACTTGCCCGGAGAATAATGCCGCCCAGTGGTCGAGAGAATCGAACCCGCGACCGCCAGCGCCGCAGACGACGTGTTCGACCGCTCGGCCACCTCGTCCCCCTCACAATATATTTTAATATCGATCAATATCTATGGTTTTTAAAAATATAGTGTCCTACTAGTTTGTAGAATTCATACACGTAACACGTACAGTAAAAAGTTTACTTAAAATTAATAAAAATAAATGGTGTCAACAAAATAAATAATAATATCTAGTAAATTTATTCTGATTCAGATAAGTCTGTAATCCCTTATAACTTATAGACACTTAATTCTATTATGCATGTAATAAGTATGCCTTTCGTGTATCAAATACAAAAATAACTTAAAGAAAGCTGTTTTAATTTATTTATTTTAACCTATATTAATTTAAACTTGTTCTGTAAAGAAGGATATATTATAATATATTTATATGTATTTTATATTTTGATGATGTTGCCACTTCAAAAAAATGTTGGTAATTTATTCTTTTGTTTAACTAAAGAAATATTAAGTTGTAAAAAATATTTAATTTTACTAGGTAAGTTGTTGGGTATATTTATATGTAGATTAGGAAAAACTCAAATAAAATGATTTTGAGTCATCAATATGTTTAAAATGTATGTAGTAGTATAATTTCTAGAAACTTGATGTTATACTATAATATTATAAGAGTATAAGACCATGATTTTTTACTGAATCCATTGTTTTTTTTGACAGCTAAAAATCTATTATGATAATTTGCAACAACATGGATTTATACATAATCTAGTTAATCATTTATGCTAATTTTTAAACCCCCAATCGGAGGCCAAGTGGGCCAACAAAAAATTCGAGAAACGATCTAAGCAAAGTTATTAAGTTCCGCTTGATACAATTTTAATTTTAATTTTGTTTGCATAATTATTATTATACAAATTAATTGATAAATAGGTAGTGACACTAGGCACCTATTTTACTATAATATTATCTGTTTTTTTTTAAATACCTAGATACATATATTATTATTATCATTATTATATCTATTTATAATGTTTGGAAGTATATTTATTAATGAAATTAATTAATATCACATAATATATTACTATTTATTATTATTATTATTATTAAGATTATTGCTATTGCTATTATTATTATATATAGATGCGTTTAAATATAAAAATCCAGTAAGTACCCGGATGTTTTAAGTACAAATAATAGTATTAGTATTAGTATCATAATCAAAATTATAAATTGAGACTGAATTTCTTAGTTTTCTCGTACATTTTTTGGTTATCTTACTCCACAAGTTAACAAAAATATGGACGATTTTCGAACATGGAATTCGTAGACAAAAATGCATTTAAAAAACTATATATTAATATAAGCTATATTTTGAAAATAAGAGAATAATTATCATTTATTCTATTTTTCATAATTCAGAATATATTGCACTCGGCCGTCAGTAAAATATCATAATTATTTGTTCACTTTCTTTGATTATCGAAAAAAAAATGTTTTTATAATAAACCAATACTATCTGTATCATGTCCAAGAGTCAAGATAAGTTTGTATATTTGGATTGATATTTGTTGTATACTTCTCCCTGATTCTTCTTCCCACTTATACTTGCATGTTATATGGTAAAAACTTTAAAGTATATAAACCTATTTAAGAGGACGCTACACAGATATTTGTTGTGTCTAACTCAGTTAGTTTAAAAATTAAAGTGAATCGACCTATTATGAAACTTGATGGTAAGAACATTATCTGTGTTTGTGAGTGGGATTTTTACGATAATTCAGATTTTAAGTGAGTTATGAGCATTTTTAATTTACTCTATATTATATACGCATAACTTACTAAAAAATTGAACTATCTTAAAAACACACACATACAAACACAGATTATGTACTTATCATCCAGTTTTATAATAGGTTGATTCACTCTAATTTTTAATTTAACGAAGCTAAAATCCTGAGCGTAAATTTGCGATGTTATACCCTTACGTACCGTCTTAACGATTTATTTATACAATTGAATAATTAGCACGATTGAAGTACCTATGTATACAGAATTTTTTCAGGTTCAAGCATTTATATTATTATATTAAGTTTTTTTATCAAAGGAATATTTGACTTAATTTTTTACTATCATCGTACCTACCTCTAAAAATATACTACAAATTAAAATTTTCAAACTCTTATAGCACAATTGATCAAACAATTCACTCAAAAATCATTGAAATTATCGGAATTTTATCATTAAAAAATAAAAATATATTGATAATTTTATAAACAAGGCAACCGTTAAACACGCAAACGGCCTTTTAGTCGCCAATTACCATATTGAAGAGGGAAACCATATGAAAGACCGTCATATAGTATTATATAAGGTATCACGATTAATATTTTCTAGTTACTGCGATTTATATTGGGCAAGGGTTTTACTCAGACTATTTAGTCGATTTTAGTGACTGGAACCAACTTGCGTAATATGCATTAATGCATTTAGCATTAGGTATACTGTATTAACTCTTTGAGGGGCGAAAATTTCTTTTGGAAAAAAAGCCCATGTGGGCAATACGTCTCTTTACCATAACATTTAGTACGTATATCAAAATATTGATAATGATAATAAATGATGAAATACGCGAGAAATGATATCAGACCAGCGGCAGTGATATTGTTTGATGCATGTATTAGATGATAATAAGATGGTTGGTATGCTGACGATTTTCAAAAAAATATTAAAAATAATTTTAAAAGTGGTTAAAATAGTAACCACCGCACCTGAACGGTAAAAAAAAAAGTGGTTAGCATACTAACCACGGCCCCTCAAAGAGTTAATTAAGTTTTATCGTATAAGTTTTATCTTCTTGAAATATCATATTATATTGTTAATTGTATTTTTGTTAAATTTCAGAATGGAACTCCAATGTGGGAAGATTTCATGGCAAAAGCTACAAAACTTCATACGTGTCTTCGGTAAGTTTAATTAGTAATTGATTTATTAAACGTTTATTTTAAATAAATAAAGTTATTGTTATTAGGTACCTATTGTAAAATTTATTAGCTGAAAATGTAATTGTGTGTTCAAACATAAAAGTAAACCATCGTAATATATCTGTTAAGAGGACGTTACACGGACATTTGTAGTCTCCGTCTAACAAGTGCGTAACATAGCAAATTGTACTTTAAGTACTCTGTTATAGTGTAAAAATGAGAGTGAATAAAAACCTTATTGTTAGCCCAACAAGCACACATTTCTAATTAAATATGTATATAACTATATAATTTAAAATAATTTTGTTTATCTAATTATTTAATGCAAAAAAAAATGGTCAGTGTGCCGTGAAAATTTTTGAGAAGCACATGGTGTACCGTGTTTCATAAAAGTTTGAAAACCACTGGTATTACATTATAAGCATTGATTTTATACTATAAGGTACTAGCTAAAAAAAAATGTTTTCTTAAATTTTTTTTTTTTCATTGGATAACCCGCGGCAACATAGGCCATTGTGTGTGGGGAGGGAACTGTGGGGCTTTAGGTTGGGTAAGTTGGTAGGCCAAATGTAAACTATTACACGAATAACCTTTTTACCTGAATCATCATTAAATGTAATCTCCTACATAGAAATTTTTCCCTTTAAAAAATAGGGTAATATTACTTAAATTCACAATTTTAAAGTTAAAAAGCTCAAAATTATCATAACTTGAAAATAATAAATATATACATTATTTAATAAACAAACGCTTGAATAGAGCTTGTTTATACGCTGTATGATAATTCTCGAAGGTTAAATTATATCCATATTATATAAGTACTATACTATACGTTCATATCGGCACTTGCAGTACAAAATGTTTTAAATAGATCAGCGATATGGCATCGAATATTGTTGAATAACGATAAAACAAGTCATAAAAATATACGTAAATGATTATGAATTAGTATTGTTTTATTGAATTTTT